>NQII01000372.1:1071431-1087679 GCA_002778355.1 Clitarchus hookeri
TCGTATATTAGTGTTCTGCATCATTAGCAGAGTGGAAATATAAGATTTTCAATGGATTATTTTTATATTTACAGGAAAATCTATAAACTTAATAATTACCCAAATAAAACGTTAAAAACACACATAGACAACGTTCGACGACGTTATCAAGTTATTAACAAATTTTCTTTATGTTCTTGTAAACACATTTTGTGGGCCAATGTAATTGATCTTAACACACACAACTTGCAAACGCAATGGTTAATACTACAGATATTTTAACATACCTTAGCACTGTAGATCTGGAGAGTTTCAACATTTCTGCCACTCAACGATTCGGTGAGGTTAATGATGTCCTGTTGGCGTTGGTGAGTGGTCACTTCTCTTTTCTTCACCTTGCTAGAACTCATGACTGCACACAAAAACTACCGCAACATACAACGTAAAATACAGTAAATAAAATTTTAAGCAAACCTGAAATAAATTTAAAAAATATTAAACACGTGAGAACGCACTACGAGTAATCTCTTATACAGGTATCAGAAACGAAAGAAATCGGCACAACGAGAAATAATAAACAGAAGATATTAGTAAAAGAAAAAAAACAGTAAATGAATTATTATAGGTTAAACAAGAATCGCACAAATTCTCTACAGCATGGCAATCCGGGGGCTTATGAGAGATTGGCGTTGCCATGTTAATGTTGTTGGGACTCCTTGAATGTTGACACATTTCATTGCAAAGTATTGTGTCTATAATATGTAATCAAAGTGAAAGTTTTTCTCCCCCACCCAATCCCCCAGTCAAAATCAAACCTATACANTAAAACTTTAGAACTATTTCCTCTCTTTGTGCTGGCAACCTAACGGCATAACTGTATCCGCGCTCACCGCTGTTTGTAATGTCATATGCATCTAGCTAACGGCTAGGGTGTTTTTTCAAAGGTTGATTTTCAAAAGTTTCTTCTAGTCGTGAACCGACTATAGCACCTAAGCGACTGACTAGCAGGTATGTTAAGATATGGCTGGGAGACTCAGTGACAAAGTTTGAGGCAGTGTTCTAAGCCTCTTATATATTGTCCAACCAATGGTGAGCGAGGGGGATGCAGCAAAAGGATAGAGAGAGAGAGAGAGAGAGAGAGAGAGAGAGAGAGAGAGAGAGAGCATAAGCGAGAGAGACTGGGAGTGCCATCCCTCTGCACAGCTGGACTGAGCACTGGAGGTGCCACTAGAGGGGTTGTAGGCACAGATCCTGTAGAGTGCACGTGCAAACTGCACATGCATGCATGGATTTTGATAATGACTTTCTCCTCATGCAGACTCATGTGACGTGTGACAGTGTAACAGTTATGCCTTTGGGGTGGGGGGGGGAGTCTGGAATGGAGGCTCAAATGGATTAAGACATCATCCATGGCACGTCAAGTACAAGGGTCCATCTTCGTATACATGTATATTGTGACTTGCTGTCAGTAGATTCATAATTACTCAACTACACATATTTTTTTCTAGGAAATGCATATGCACTATTTGTTATACAAAAATATATTTGAGTCTATATTGTAAATTTAAAAACGTTAATTTGATTGGTTGTCTTCATAGTGGCACATCACATTGCTTTGCCACTTTTGCTGTCAACACAGCTCTGAATTACAGCTGTTGCTGAAAGAAGAGAGGTAGGGGAGTATGGCTAGAAGTCCATCTTGCAATTTTTAGAGCAGCACATATTTTCATATTATTGTATGTAGATACTGTAAAGAAACTATTTATCTGTTTTTTTAGGTGTGAAATGATTGTTGACTAAAATTGAATATTGGTTGTTGGTGGGGGTGTTACACTGTACAAATTTAGCATTATAAGGTAACTACTGATGGGTGGGAGAATGTGTAGGACTTTACAGATGTAGAATATCATACAGAGTGTGGAGAAGGTACATAGAAGTGTGAGAGAGTAGCGGGAGGATGAAATGGTTGCAGTTCATGGTGGTGCATGTCGGGAGCGTGAATGCGATGCTGCTGCGGTTGGAGCGGCCAGAGTGTCTGGCACACATCACGGCGTCGCAGCTACAGCTGGACGGAAGCGTGCTGCATGGAGCACGCACACTGCTGGTCAACTGCACAGCCGGTTGCATCAGTGCAAAGGTGCTGCAGCACCCTGCATCCCCGCGTGGCGGCCACACTTGCCTGCTGGAGCTGTCTTGCCGCCTCGCTCTTGAGGCCTCTGTCCTCGCGCAGGGGCCCTTCTCCCTGCAGGTACCTACCCCTACTATTAGCCACCAACACATACCCTCCTCTGGCATCTCTTTTTCTAAATAATCATGTAACTCGAAAAAATAATAGTTTCAGTTTTGAGATCCATGGTTATTTACAGAAATGCTACAAAAAATAGCTTCTCTCTATCATAGAAGTCAACCCTTCTGGGAACAGACTTAATGCTTGTAATTTACTGCTTGACTTTAATATCAGCAAAATAAAAATATATACATAAATGTATGAAATTTTGATTATGTCGGTTATACCCTTGCACATGGCAAAGACTTCATGAGGAATGACCCTTATATGGTGAAGTCTTGTAGCGCAGCTAACTGCCTTTTATGAGACAGGATGAGGCATTGTTGACAATATGGAAGCCACACAATGCAACATATGAATAAATGCATAAATGTGTTGTTTAAAAAAATATTACNTTGGGGGAATGAATAAATGCATAAATGTGTTGTTTAAAAAAATATTACTGAATGGATTGGTATGAAACTTGGCTAGCCTGGTTGGCTGTGATGATAGAAACCCATACCTCAGTTGTAAGTGAACCCCACTGTGCAGAGTCAGCTGACAGCAAAACATAAGTGTACAAGCCTGACTTACTGGGAGTGTTGCAGGTGCTCAATGTGACAGTGGGGCGCACGAACGTGGTTGTCAATGAGGTGTTCTACACCTTCCTGCAGGAACGCAGGCGGGTGAGGCAATGCCCGCCAGCCCTGGAGCCACCCCCACCACCATACCCACGCATCGAAGATGTGCTGGAGAGGTTGGGCCCTATCATTCCAAAGGTACTAACTACTCCCCTGAGTTATCAGAGGCAGGTTTCTGTTTTAGGAAAGTCATCAATCATAGTAGGTATAGGCTATGCAGGTACTAGTGAAACAGATATTAGGTATTGTTTTTGCAGTAACGTAATTTTTTTTACTATGGTTTATGGTGGACTTAAATACCATCATGGTAGTTTTGTGATGTTACCATTTTCTTAGTACTTAGGTTTTTACTAAAAAATTTTTGTACAACTTTGATACAAAAATAATTAAATCTAGAAATAATCCTACTAATATATTATGTTATTCATTTAAACTTAGCAAGGGTACACTGTAGTATGATTAGTGAGTGAAGTATAATAGAACACTTTTATAATGCTTTTCAGGGGACTGAGAAATAGGCATTACAAGTAGAAAAACATTATAAGAGGAAACAATTAAAATTCAGGATGACAAACCCAACACACAAAAATTTGTTTAGAAACAAAAGAATTGAGAAACAAAAATTATTCATTGAACTAGTTATTTATATTAGTTATTCTCCTTATTGCACTATTGCTTCACTAAATAATTATCTAAATGAAATAGTGATTGCTTTATATACAACTAGGAGGTAGCAACATAGTCTCTCCAAATATCTAACTATTTTTAAGCTTGCAATTGAATAACTTTTAATGCAGTTTTATCTTCATTGTCGTACTGCTATTGTTGTTGGTTAGTGGTAATTTTATTGACACCACTCATGTTAATTTGTACAGGAACTGTTTAAAGGGTGAGCTTGTCTGTCACTTTACATAAGATGCAAATGATATTTACCAAACTCTTCCAGGTGTGGATAAAATTCACAAAGTTACGTGATTGGAGAGATACCATAGATGAATACATACAAAGTGCAGTATATATTTGTACAAATATGAACATAAGCATCAATCCAGAGGAAAGAAACAGACTCTGAACTTCATTGTCTGACTACTTCACGGTAGCTAATATACATTGTCAGTGAATCAAGTACAGTAAATACTATATAATCATAAATAAAACATCTGCTTAAGATGTAGATAAAAGAGTCAAACCCCTATTTTACACTCATGGTTCTCCAAAATTCGTCCCTATGACCAATTTATCTGTATAAGCAGATGCCTGAATTTCGGCCCATGTGGCCCCCGCTTAAATATGAAATTTTCGTTCAATCAGCACATTTTTCTAGCTGGGTACATACAGTAATGTTTACACGTCTCTAACTGAAAAATTATGCATTTTTATTAATGAAATGTAAATTTACATATTAAAGTAATATATTCTGAGTAGTAAAATGATACTCCAGTTATGCAGAAAATACTACTGAGTAAATTAAAATCAACAGAAATGCAGACCTCAATTTCTCGCATATGCTAACACAACAGTAGTGATTGTGTCCATGTTTACATTTCCCACAAGGAAATAAGATATTTAACATTGTTTTCATTGATGAAATATAAATTAATTTAATAGGGTGGTGTATTCTCAGCAAAACAATACCCAGGTTCAGCAGAAACAACCAAACAGTGATGTTATAAATAAGCTTAACGTACAGCATCATACGTCCCGTGTGTATATTTCCTCGCAAGGAAATGAGATGTTTTATATTAATGAAATAATTATACAGTAAATCCTTGTTTTACACACAGGTTACATTCCTGGGAAGTGTCAATTATGCAAAACATCCATTAATTAAATCACGTTTCCCTATAAGTGAAGTAGTGTGGGCTACTCTTAACATCGATGTCTTGAGAGCCAATGAGGGTTAAGCAAAGTGAGTATGGAGCAGTGCTGGAATGAAGGGTAGGGGAAACGAGAGATCCCTGAGAAAACCAGCGGACCAGCTGCTTCGTCTAGCACGATTCCCACATGCGTGTGCAAAATGGTAGGTGGTTCTGTCATAACATTTCATTATAAATATTGCACACGTTCGCAGACATAAAATAATTGTTTTTGCCATTGCTGCAATTGAATTTCCGCTGCTAACATAAACAAGAGTAATGGCTGCTAGTGATGACAAAATGTGTTCTTGATACTATTACCATACAAACTGCAACGTTAAAAATAAAGAAAATTCTCTACACTTTCAGTAACATAACGACGTAATGGTGTGTTAACGACGTAATGGTGTTCAGCTCTTGAAAATAACAACATGCAATGAGTAACTCTTGTTTGGCTTACTTCCAGTTTAAAATGCACTATACACTACTCTATGTGAATATGGTGTAATTTAACTAGGGATGGTCGGGCAGAAAAATTTTATTTCTGGTGGGCTTGAGCAGGTTTATACCCCATATTTTCAGGCTCGGACAATTTAAATCGGGCATTAAAACCAAATAAAGTGGATGAATTTTGAACACACAATATTTTCTCACACAGTTTTCATTGATAAAAGTATAAAATATTTGTTTAAGAAATAGTTTGTAATATGCTTGCCAACAAGTTTTCATTCAAGTAAAAACTAAAAAAGAAATGTCAGTATCACTTTAAAAATTTTTTTTAATTTGCCGGTTGTTTAGTTTTTGACTAAGCATGACAAGTTCTTCATGTTCATCTAGCAGTCGCTCTCTTCGAGAAGTGCACATATTTTCTGCTGTATAACATATGTACTGGTATAGAGGTATAATTTGCCTTTGCTGCTGTTATTGATTGCAGTAAATTGGAATTTAATGTTAATGAAAACAGACTCTATCTAGCTGGCATTGAGGAAACTGTTTTTTCCCATAAATTAAGTAAATTAACTCGAACAAATATAGTTCAGTTCTGCTGTGTAAAATCAAGCAAGTACCTTATAAAGTATTTGTATCAAGGGTGTATTTGTACACAAATTTCTGAAGCCAAAAGTGATTTAAAAATGCTGTTAAAACGAAGGTGTGAAGGATTATGAAAATCAAGGAAATGCTGCTATTGATAAATGTAATAATAAAAAAAATTAACTGTAATGGACTAACAAAAAACTTTAAAAAATCTCCAACGAGTGAAACTACAAAATGATTGGTTCACCTATTATCCTTGCCGACTAAAAAGTGATTAATCAACGTCCTTCGTTAAAGTGTGAAAAAAATAACGTAATACAAACATACATATGTAATACTACTTCAACATAATCTGCAAGTCCAAAAATTCTGTTCTCAGACTTTTTTTGGCCATTTCCCGAAAAAAATATGATTCTTTATAATTACCAGCTGCATGTGCATCTGCCAAAAATTAATTAATTTTTAAATATGATTTAATTAATACTGACATAATTGTACTTCGTACAGAGTCTTATTACGTAGTTTCATTTTCACTTTGCTAAACAATGTCGCACTCCTTCAAATGTGATCTTAATAATTTTCAAACATTCAACCAATGAGCTTATAACATTCCTGACATGAATAATTAGTTCATGCAATTCAGCTGCAGCCTCAAACATTCATGATTTTTGGCAAAATACATATAAAAACAAATCAGTCAATCAATTTAATTCATCCAAAAGACCATACATAATGGTATAGGACATGTCAAATTTGCTTTTAAAAAAAAAATACACGAAATTTAATGAATTGTCAAACTATGAAAATTATGAATAATTTAAAGCATAATTTCTATATAAGCTAAATAAGCTATATAAATGTTGCTAAACTATGAAAATTATGAAAAATTACGGGACAATTTTTATATTTAAAGACAGCTAGCAGTGAAAATAAATAAAATAAAATAATACACAAGTTTTTTTAAAAGAAATACAAATGAATTAGATATTACTCATATTTATAGAATACAAACAAACATCAATATAATAAAGTTTGAAATAGGCCATATTTTCCAGATATAATGTGCTAAACCTGCAATTTTACTCATTAAGATATNCAAAGTACTTTAAATACAAACAAACACCAATATAATAAAGTTTGAAATAGGCCATATTTTCCAGATATAATGTGCTAAACCTGCAATTTTACTCATTAAGATATTCAAATGTTGTGTAATAACGTTTTGGATTAGAAAGTCGAAAATTCTTTGCTTGAATTTTTTGAGATCCTGCATTTCTTTGATATTGTTTGGTAATTTGTTAAAAATCCTCCCTTTTTAACATGGACAGACAAGCACAACATTCACTTTTTACTGGAACATTCAATGTAATTATCATCTTGTTATACACTCTTTAACTGCCATATTTGTCAATATCAGGCTGCGCTCTAGAGGCATTGAAAATGTGAATGACCTTGCGCATGATATTCACGTTAACACGCTTATGAATATGCATTTGTTGGGCATATAACTTAACATTATTAAATCTGTGAAATAAAATTTACGTTACATCAAAATAATTTAAGGCTTTTAAATATTTCTCCTTTATTCATAACTAGTTTATGTAGATGTAAGTTTGTGAGGCGTTTTGGTGTTGAACAGAGCAGTAAACATTAGGTTAATTCCATATGAATTCATCAAATTAAAAAAAAAAATTGGAGTTTCACCATTTTTGATTTGAAAAAAATTTGGTCATATGTTACCCTACCCTCAAGGTGAAAGCAAAACATTAATTTAGATTTTGTCCTACAACTAATGGATGGTTGCAGCCATTTTTCATGCACCCCGCAAGCAAATTTCACAGATTTCTGAAGTTTACGTAACTAGCCGTAACTTTTTAAGTTTCCTATTGTGAAGTTTTTTGTTTCATTTAAAAGCTTACATAAGGTATTATTACAATGTATATTTATATTATAAAATACATTTTGTATTTTCTAGATGGTGGCCGTCTGCTTTCAGCATTCAGATGACTGATTTACCCCACTTGATACTACACCCTGCTTCACCAAAGTTGCATTTAGAGATCTGATTTTTTGTACGCTTGGTATCTTTATGTAAAACAGTGTGCAACATCAAAGTTATCTGGGTTGAATACTTCCTTTCTAGAAAAAAATAGTCTCCAACTTGGGAAAAAAATATAATTTGCTTTTTTCGAAGCCCAAAAAAGTTATGTGTGGGACAAAATAAAAATTACAGTATTTTACGAAAGATACTCTTGATGAATAGCTGTAGCTGTACGGCACAAGTTGTCCAATTCTGTTATTTTCACCCCCTGTTGAAAAAACAAAAAAAGTCTATTTTTAAATTGAATCTGTTTTGCATTATATAATCCTACTTCAATTTCCTTTGATGTAGTTGAAAAGAGTGTGCCAATATAAGTTTTCTTCGTACTGGCAGGTAACCTCAAAACATCAAAAACAGCTTTACGCACAATAAATACCTAATCACTGCACAAGTTCATTCATTCTAGTCTTGGTACCAGTAATTAAATTTTTCTGCTTTGTCTACATTTTAGTCTTCTTTTTGTAAATTCATAATTCAATTTTACCCTAATTTACAGTTAATGTTTGTACACTTATACATACTAATATTTACAAATTTACAAACTCCATGTTTATGCAACAAATTTACTGTGTAGTATGTGCCATTCTCTCAATGAAAATCATTGATAATATTTCACATAGTTTGTTGCATATGTTGTTGTTCTTCCATTGTATGTTACCACCTCAAGTGGTGACAATGTTCTTAAAATGTTCACTTGTTTCACCCATACCAATTCCTTTGTAAGTTTGAAATGAGTGCTTGGGCCTTTGGGATGAAAAATATGACCTTGTACTCTTTTACTCTCGCCATAGTTTCTTTGCCTGTAACAATTCCAATCCACCAGTCATTGTCATAAAAAAAATCATACATAATAATTGTTCAGTCTGGCAAAACAGCTTGTTGTGGTTTGGTAATGGGTTCTGTGATGAGTATTGGTAGACAGCAAGATTATCTCCATCTACTGGAACAAAACCATGATACTGTCTTGTATCGAGAATGGTTTCAACTTCTTGAAATTGTCTTTCAAGTAACTTCTCTTCACAAACAATATCTTCTGACGACACAAAGGAAAGTGTTATTTCAGAAATTTTGACTGATTAACATTTTAACATTTCTTGTGGTGATACAATGTGGTTTTTAGTGGTTCCTTGTAAACTAGACTTTGTCACAAGAAGTTTAACTGTACCTCCGGCACCATCACACTGACGTTTACCATGTTATGTGGCAAAAAAATGTCATTCAGCAGACAGACCAAAATCATCTTTGTGCTTAACCAGGTTAACAAAGTTTTTGTTTTTGTATTGAGCAGCTTAACAGTCGCTAAAATAATACACTTTTGTCCAGTTGGGAAATCTGTCTTTCAAATGTTGTAGCAGAACTTTCTGAAGGGTGTGAACAGCTACAGTGTTGTGTGTCAAATATTCGCTGACAACACAAAAGGTTTCACACTTTGTGGAATCACTTTCTTTGTAATATACAACAAGTGGGTGTAATGTGGCTTGTGCGTTAACCAAATGAAATGCCTGTTCTTCATCTTGCATCACGAAAGTGTAGTTTTCTGAGAAATCTCCCAAAATTATGCACTCAGCAAAAGTAATACATATTTTTTTTATTTTAGAAATTGAGACTGACGTTTTGCAATAAGCGATGGGTTTTTAATTTTATCAATTTTTCCTTTAGATCAATCAAAAACTCTTCCATATTTTTCACTAAGGTGGCAAGCTCACAGTGGTCAGTCGTCAACCATTGTTTGTACTTTATTTGACTGAGTAACTTATCTTCCTCACAGATGTTCTATCCAGTACATCAACTCCAGGATATTTATGACATTGTGAAAGCATACTACTTTAATTTGAAACATCACAAACAATCATTTTCATTAAATATTTGTATGACATTTTACTCACTGTAGCTGCCAACATTAATTTCACACTTTGGTGCTGTAGGCACACACATACAGAATCTGTGCCACTGGCACCAGCTAGCACGCAACTCTTGGGCCCTAATGAACCAAACTTCGAAAACTCTTTCTTTATACTTGGATGAGTTTCTTTGAATTTCAAGTAAACTTCATTTAAATGAAAGAGTACTAGATATTTTTGTTGTTTTGTCTTCGCTCCACTTGGAGATCTGACTGTTACACAATCCTTTAAACCAGGCATGATTCTGCTTACATCATCACTCTTGTAAATATCTGTTACAACTTTTACAGTTTCATTTCTTAAGCAATTTCCACTTTTTTTTTGTTATCAACATTTAGTAGCTCACCATATTTTGCCTTTAAAGTTCTTGCATTTCTTACTAAATATTCACTGCACTTAATCTCAGGTTTGGTTTCAGAAATACTCCAGCATTATGGCACCAAACTTAAAATTTTGTTTTTCTCATAAAATGTACTAGCATGTGCGAATTTCTCCTTTAACTTTTCTAGTAATTGAAGGTAACCCAAATTGTTATTTGGACTTTTTTCTTCATTTTTATTAACATCATTGGAGAATGAAATACTTGTTTCTAATTTTTCTTCTAATTTTACATGTTAGGTTATCAATCTTTCACTTCATTCTTTGTCTTCTTCACTGAAGAAACCTTTGTAAATAAATAGGAGATTCATCCAAAGCAGCACATGTGTGGTTAATAGATTCTACAGGAATGCATTCTGGCTCAAAATTACCATCATTGTTGTGTTCTTCTCTGTCAAACTATAATTTTACAGCTTTATGCAACTTTTGAAAACAAACGTGCACATACAACCTTACCTGGTATACATGCTTAGCAGACAGCTGCATAGTGATTTCCCTTAAGAATTTAANAGCAGACAGCTGCATAGTGATTTCCCTTAAGAATTTAAAAATAAGTTTCATGTGAATGACAAATTGGTCACAACATTTATTACCATACAAAGGAAAGAACTTGTCAACATATTTTGTGTAATGGTATGAACAAATATTTACAACTTCATCCACANAAACTATAATTTTACAGCTTTATGCAACTTTTGAAAACAAACGTGCACATACAACCTTACCTGGTATACATGCTTGGCAGACAGCTGCATAGTGATTTCCCTTAAGAATTTAAAAATAAGTTTCATGTGAATGACAAATTGGTCACAACACTCACTCATTACCATACAAAGGAAAGAACTTGTCAACATATTTTGTGTAATGGTATGAACAAATATTTACAACTTCATCCACANATTACCATACAAAGGAAAGAACTTGTCAACATATTTTGTGTAATGGTATGAACAAATATTTACAACTTCATCCACACCTGTTCTAAGTCTAATTAATGTTTTTATCTCATCACTTGTCACTTTCAATTATTAACTCTGATGATCTATAGTAAACAACTTTATGACACTCATCCTTATAAAAACATCCAACAGAAAACTCCATTGTCACTTGAATTGAATACAGAACATGCCACTAGGACAGGCAACGAAAGACTGAAGCTTCAGGCAGGATGCGCCTAATCATGTGCTTATCTGCATGATGCAATCTCATGAAACAGTTGCATCATCTTTAGACTTTCAGACAATACAGAGTAGTTACTAATGCATGTAATTACATTACTTAAAACATCTCGTGAGTTTTGCTTTTGTTTTTTCTTCAGTTAAACTGTCTATAGTTTTCAAACTACAGTACAGTAGGTTAAGAGGAATAGATGGAAGCCGTGAGAAAACAGATTGCTAGGGTGATGGAGCCTGATAAGGCAATACAAATTTATATAGTCCCACTTCGTTCTGAATGTCATTAACATTATGTTGACAAAGGATAATAAGTTTGGGTCCCTGGAGTCCTCTGCAGGTCTACGGTGCTGGTAGATCTATATTGTGCACGTAATCCAATATGCCTAGTGTGTTTTCACTATTACGTTGGTGAGGTTGTGAGCCACCTCACCTCGCACAATTTTACTTACACTTTAGTTGTGCTGCAAGAGAGTGCAGCGCCGTAAGTACCTAGGGGGTTAACACAAATAAAACACCAGCATGTGCTGAAAACGTTTACTTGATTCTTGGTTTCTTGATTCTTGGTTNTAGGGGGTTAACACAAATAAAACACCAGCATGTGCTGAAAACGTTTACTTGATTCTTGGTTTCTTGATTCTTGGTTGTGCCCTTACGCTAACACATACCATAATTATGCGGACCTGGCACTCTGTCTGCCGATGACCAGTGCGGATAAAAATGGCTTAGGCCATGGATAATTAAGTAGAAATATACGCGTGATGCGTTAAGCCCTGGGTAAATATCGCATGGGGCAGATGGTCAACCCCTTGGCACAAAAAGGTTCTGCAGCAAAGTTTGCAGGTGCCAAGGGAGTCCGCGTGGAACGAGACTCCCGTACTGCCGGCCGGTCCGAGTGCTGNCTGCAGCAAAGTTTGCAGGTGCCAAGGGAGTCCGCGTGGAACGAGACTCCCGTACTGCCGGCCGGTCCGAGTGCTGGTTTCAGGCATCTGCTTCCGCTAAGGGTGGCTGAAGCTGGTGCCAAAAATGAATGGAAAATACACAGAGCCCTCTTACGAATAAAAAAAATGATACACAATAAAATTACATGACAGAAATTCATATTGGTGACATACCAGACTCTACCTAATTAAATGTTAATTATGTTTGATAATGTAAGTCTTAGGGTATGTCGTCACAGCACTAAAGAAACGAGTTAAAAGAAATTATGGCCAGGTTAGGCAGTCTGCTGAAAAGGAGAAAATAATTTTACTTTAACACACCTGAATAAAATAAATAAATAAAATGAATAAAATATGTGTCTGAAAAATGGCCATACCACTTCCAGTAGGCTTTGCCGATGGGCGAGTCCAAGTGTCTAAACCTGGGAGGGTTGGATGAGTTCATCCCTGAGAAAAGGGGTGTGGGTAGCCATGCTGGATAAAGAATTGACACTGAATTTAATGGCTATGGGGTTCAAAGAAGTTTTAATGCATTTTGGTTTTATTTCTCCACTATTTCACTTCACACGCAGTCACGTAGCACACGTTCCTCAGCCAGTATTCCGGTCGACGTTACGTCACTGAGGAAGAAGTCGGGCGTCGCGGTGCAAGGTGCCCCAGCGTTCCCTCCAATAGCATAATGGCTATGGCATTCAGGGAGACACTGTGTTGGACCGCTTGTTATTATAAAAATGTGGTAGGCTGATCATTACCATTGTCGTTCCAATGGCATTGTCGGTGATTCATAAAAAATTAGATAAATGTTGGAGTTGTGGCATTGTTACAGCATTTTTTTTTTTTTTTGGTAATGATTGTTCTCCAGTAGACGGGAGTTGCTACTTCTTTCACTTGCAGCACAGCTCCATGTACTGGCTAAGAAATACTGAAGCTGCATCTGTTACGGCGAAGCAATACTGAGGCTGCATCTGTTACCACCCTTTTAGTTGCACACAGGCATACCATATAGCATCCCATTCCTCTTCTTTGCACTGTGGCTAGCTCTTGTTATATCTCAGGACAATTCTTAAAATGCATACCGTGGATGCTGCTGACACTTCATATTGAGGTCATGATAAATAACAGACTACTTCGCCTGACTTATAATTTGTAATGTTTTTAAATGTTTAATCTTGCAATGTTACATTATAATAAACCAAAATATAGGTTAGACAGCACTGCAGGAAGTGATGACGATGTGGTTACGTGGTTTCCTGTAAGTTTACATATTCATCAAACCTAATTTCTTGCCTCAAGTCCAACTGGAGAAATCAAAGAAGCAAGATGCAATGAATTATAACACCAAAAAAATTACATAACAAAAATAAATGGAGATGAGAAAACTATTCTCATAGAATTAAACTAGCATCATACAGTGAACTAATATGCTAGTCTAGGGTCCTGCCTCCATCACCTCAACACTCCAATGTCCCCATCTCCACTGACCAGTAACAAAAAACTTTGCTACTATGTACGCCCCACCAAACACATCCTTTGTCACTCTGCCATTTGCAAGAGCAGAACATACCCTGCTTTGGCTTTGCCTCCCTTGCTGTGCTCTCACAGCCTCCAAAAACACTAAAATTCTATATTATAAAAAATTCTTTTTTTTTTTTAAACTGAATGTATTGCACAAACTATGACTCAATACCTACAAATATTGCTCAAAAATTTAATTGCAACCATTTTTAAAATTAAAATTGCAATAAAATATTTAAAATTGGGATTATTCCCTTGNATTTTTAAAATTAAAATTACAATAAAATATTTAAAATTGGGATTATTCCCTTGTAGGCTCACTTTTATTGGGCATTGTTGGTCTATCAAATCAAACAATTTTTCTCCCTCTTTCATTATGTTTGCACATGACCAGCAAGCTGTCTTCCAATATTTATTAATAGCCGCTTTCTAGAAATACAGTAGCAAATAAGGGCATCTGCTACCCTGCCCTTAAAACATACAGGAAGTTAACAGTGGAAATGAATGCCATAGTAACTTAAATAATTATGCTAAAATATTTCCAATTAAGTTNACATACAGGAAGTTAACAGTGGAAATGAATGCCATAGTAACTTAAATAATTATGCTAAAATATTTCCAATTAAGTTAAAAAAAGTTTGCAAATTGAAAAATGGACATGACAAATGCAGGAACATTAATAAAAATTCAACTTGCAAGTATGATNAAAAAAAGTTTGCAAATTGAAAAATGGACATGACAAATGCAGGAACATTAATAAAAATTCAACTTGCAAGTATGATTTTTCAGCTGAAGAGATCTGGGGATTGTAGCGTCACTACTTCTTCAACATGTTGCATTATTGAAATATAATTAAATAGAGATCTCTCCCCATACATATTAACTAAACTATGGTAGGCAGGGATAGAGGACCACTTCACAGTATAGATGCTAGTGTCTTTCACTCCTTCTTGCAGTATGTATAGACAAAGCGACAATATGATAATTTTTTTGAGCAGTGATGGCAGAACTGCTAGTGTACCACTTGTGCTAATGTACAAAATTTGCAATTAAATATAGGATAAATTATGTCAAATTGTATTCAAAATTCTTGCTGCTATTCCTGGAGTTACTACTTACACTACCTTAATGTTACATGTAAAAGTTTAACTATGGAAAAGCAGGCTGGCTCACACCTGCAAGGTACACTATCTAGCCAGCACTTAGCATAAAATCCAGAGTGACGATAGCACTTATCTGCATTAGGAATAGTCAGGGACTGCGGCTGAAAAATTAGACAAAAGCCACTAACGAGTAAGAAAAGATGACTGGCAGCTACAAATTAGATGTATTAGGTGTTTAGGTGGAATAGGCGAGACCACTTTATTAGTATTCTGTGGGTGTGGGGTAAACCATTGTAGTAATGTTTAAAGGATGTACGTTTCATTTAAGATAACCTACCACAACTTTGAAGTCAGGTGATCTTCAAAAGCACTGAAAACAGTTTTAATAGAACTTTTTTTTCCCCCATGACCCCATCAGAGCCCTTCTCGTGCCCCTCGGGTCCTGGATCTCCAAGCAGCCACTTGTTTTGCTTGCAACTGTATCCGGCCGTGCTAATNCCTTCTCGTGCCCCTCGGGTCCTGGATCTCCAAGCAGCCACTTGTTTTGCTTGCAACTGTATCCGGCCGTGCTAACGTGGCACTTCCTTTCTCCTCTCCATGCTTTGTGACAAGGTTTGAAAGTGAAACATTACTGTCTCTCTCTCTGTTGAAACCATAAAGATGGAGGAATGTTGCCTTGTCTACTGAAAAGAATGGTAGCGGGAGGTTGGCAGAAGAGCTACTCTTAAATGTGTGTCGTCACCCCATCCTCCATATGCATAAGATAGGTGGTGAAGTATTTTTCCCTAGAATTTGGAAGTGAAAGTACAGAATGTGTAGATTAAAGGTTAAATACTGTATTTTGTGAATGTTGGGTTATTTGTACAAGCATTCAGTTTTTTCATCTAGCGTAGAAATACATTTTGCAGACCCCGTAATTTTCACATAATATACGTGGTATTTGGTTTATCGGGGGAAATTACTTGAGTTGATCCTTGATCTGATAGAGAGAGTCCCTAGCTAATTTTTGTTTGCAGATTACTGTGCACTGCTTGGAGTCTAGATGTGGTGGAGCAAACAAAGTTTGGTGATTAGAGATATTTGCAACCTGGTTTTATTTAAGTGTTAGCTAGTGGCAACATCTGGGTATCATGTTAGTCACCACCATTCAAGTGACCAGGAATGAAATGAGGCCAATTCTCTATGGCCATTGCACGGAGTGCTAAGGGAATGGGATGAATGGTGACCCATCATTCTAGCACAATCACTACTGCTTTTACAGATCTTGTGGCCCTATAACAGGTAGGTCCCCAGGTTTTGCCCCCATTGAGTACCTCCTGATAGATGCTGATAGCGCTGGGTAAAAGAGGTGGGCAAGACG
>NQII01000372.1:1091319-1171582 GCA_002778355.1 Clitarchus hookeri
CATGGCATTGTTTCTCTTCAAAAATAAATTTTGGTAGTTCCCACATGGACACTGTTAACAAAATATTTAACCGTTCCCACATGGCTCTGTTTTTGTTTACATACTGCAGAAGGATACATAATCGGCTCCCTGAAAGTAGATCTTTAGCAGGGCTTCAGAAAATCTTGAAGTTACCGTTAATACATTATATACCTATATACACGTACTAAATATCATGATAATTAATTATATGCCTTCTTTTATTTTGACCTTTATAACTAGGGACCCCAAAAAATGGTGAGATGCAAAATTCACGAAATAATTCCAAATTGCAAATAATTTAGACGAATTCCACGATTTTGCCTTTGTTTCGACACAAACGCGAAATTCACAAATTTTTGTTTGAAAGTACACATTTATGCCGCGAATTGTATTTGTTTACACTATCGCAATCGTAAACAAAAAGAAAACGGGCCAAATAATTTAGGTGAATGCCATGGTATTGCTTTCTTTTCGAAACATTCGGGAAATTCACTAATCGTTACATACTAAAAACTAAATGCTAAAATACCAATTATATTATCATTACAGTTGACTAATTCAGGTTACATGACTTTTAAGTAAACTAAAAGTGCCAATTCGAACATGGCCTAACTATCTGCCATTTTTATCGGTAGTCATTGTTTCTTGGTAGTCATAAACTGTTTGGAGATGGGTGATGTTTAGAGGGAAGTGTAGTGGAACANATCGGTAGTCATTGTTTCTTGGTAGTCATAAACTGTTTGGAGATGGGTGATGTTTAGAGGGAAGTGTAGTGGAACAATCTCTCATATCTCGCTATCTCTCACTTTTACATCATCACTCCTCTCCCTTCCCTGTCTTTATCACTCAGCCCGCCCCTGTAAGCAACACTGCTAGTGGATGGATACATTTCTCCATGCCTTCTTTGTTTCCCTGTAAGATAATAGCCTAGTCAAGAGGGCTGGAGAAGGGAAGAAGCTACTTTTTTTTTAGAGGTGTGGTATTCCAACACAGCAAAAAAAACCAGCAGGTCACTGCATAAAGGAAGCAGGCAGGTAAAAGAAACAAAAAGAAAAAGGAAGCCAGCTGGTAAAAGAAGCAAAAAGAAAAAGGAAGCAGGTTGCCCACTGGAGTTGTTGACATTCTTTTAATGACCATAGGTTAAAGCCATGCCACAATGTTTTGGCTTTTAGTGTCACTGTGAGTTATTTACTTAAAGTATTTTCCAAACATATCACAATCACCACCTATTAAAGTAAAAAAAAAAGAATAATTTGTTACATATTTACTAACCTTAAATAAATTTTATACAGGTTTATCTATATACATTAAATCTTATCTTCACACTTTTTTATTGTTCTATTCTTCGGTATATTAAATAAAACATTTAATGAATTTTACCTGCATTGGTTGAATGAAGTCGCAAGCAAAATGCAAGTATTCAAAATGGAACTGAATACTGGAACCGATATTTTTTGTTAATCGACCCATCCCTATTTTGTAACATTTCAGTAGAATTCTAAGGTCGAAATTCTCCTTTTCATTTACTCGTTCGTCTTCTCCAACAAATTAGACAAAATTGACTTGTTTTACATTATCGAGAATGAAATTTAAAACATCTTGTAGCAATTATAGATGGACTGCTTGCATAGAAATTTACGAAGGAGGCAAATTTTTACATATTTTGAGAAAACATCAAGTGCAGCTAGGATATATTTTACACTACCATTCCTTGTGGGTCCAAATAAATCAACACACACTATTTGTAAAGGTTCAGTGGCTAACATATGTCCCATGGCCCCTTAACACTTTTGATTCATCACTTTGGTTTGCGCACATAATAGACAAGTTACAATAACATTTGACACAATATGGCACATATCCCTGAATATACAGAAACAATGTATTTATTTAACAGTTTTTGTGACACACTAATGTCCACACTCAATACGCATTGCTAAACTTATTTACTTTTTGAGTGATTCTGGTATACATAACACCCCTTTTTTGTTTTTTTTTTTTTTCTGTTTCACTTACATTTTGAAACAAACGTTCATCTTTTATTGTGGACTTTTCTTTAATAATTTACGTACAGTTATTTGATCCTAATTCCTGTACCTTTTGCAATCTAGCATCTTTAGTTGTGTCTTTTTTTAATTTTTAATTTTTTTTTCCCTTATTCTTTTAGGTTGTTGTGTTGTCTTCCTAACTGAAAAATTTCTTAAAGGTATGTCTAATAAAATCTTTCATTAAATAAAAATTANCTTTTTTTAATTTTTAATTTTTTTTTTCCCTCATTCTTTCAGGTTGTTGTGTTGTCTTCCTAACTGAAAAATTTCTTAAAGGTATGTCTAATAAAATCTTTCATTAAATAAAAATTACCTCTCTTACATTATAATTTTACAAGAAAAATATAAACAAAATTGTACTTATTTTACTATCCTAATTTGCATACTGTCCACCATTATTAATTAATTTTCCACTTACTTCCTACTATTCTCACTTTGTCCCCCTTTTCGTTGCTTTTTTCTTCACTACCTTCCTCATACAGTACTAATTTTTTTCTTTTCTCTCCTGACTTAACTTTACCCCTCTTTTTTCTGTTCTTTTCCTTCACTTTTTTTTTCTGTATTTGTGTGCCTCAACAAATCCTATTTTCTTCCATCTTACCTTAGTTTTGAAGGTTTGTATTCATGGTTGGTCTAACCACCCTCCCCCCACCCCCAGTGATTTTTTTCTTAATTTTTTTTTCCTGTCTACCCTTCTAACCATGTGTGTATATTCAAAGTTTGCCCATACGATTTTCTTACATTCTGCCCTATTTATGAATTGTTGTTGCTCATTTGACCCCCCCAATAATTTCAACCTTCCTTTACACTCGTTCATGCATTTTATTGGTCCCCTATTATTTCCAAACTTTTTTTGCACTCCCCTTTCAAAAGCAATACTCTCATTTTTGAATATAAGATACCCTTATCATCTAGTGCTACATAACCCTGTTTGCACATTACACCAACCTGTTGTTTTTATTTTCCCTCTCTCTCTTGTTCAATTATTTCAATCCCATTTTGTTGTCCAACATTTGTGTTATTTAAATTTTGTTTGCCATTCTCTATGATTTTGCTCAAAAATGTCCAATTATTTTTCTAAATTATTAAACCTATTATTTTGTTCTACTCGACCCGCGTGCATTTTTTTAATGTATGGCTTTGCTACTTGTTTGCATTTCTTTATGTATGGCTTAGATTTTTTCAAACAACAACCCAAATGCTTGCTCGTTATTAGACATGTTAATCACAAATTAAAACAATTTTTCTACAAGTTACACTGTGAGCTAATAAAATATACTAACTAAACTTTCTTTTGGTTTTTCACGTTATTTGCAACCTATATAGGCCTAGAACACCATTTACCAATAATAGGTACATAAAATTGTTTTTCTTTCACATATGTGAACAAAAAAAACATTTTTCTCCATCACTTGCAGTTCACGGAAAGTTGCTCCCACAATGTCCCTCGGTGTGGAAAGCTGAGTACATCATCTGCAGACGTATTTCAGATGTTATGTAGATTTCAAATGGCATCCCTCAGGGCACCTCATCTTTGTTCTCCTGTAGTTTCAAAGTGTAGCAAGATATCTTTCTCGGGCGTGGTTCTTCCCTCTTCTGAAGTTCACAGCTTCCGAAGACCGTAGTTCTCTAAGTACTTTCTTCAGCCACATGTTTGGGTCGCCAGTTGTAACATTTCAGCATAATTATAAGGCTAAAATTCTGTTCTCCTTTTTATTTTCTCATTTTTCTTTCCCAACAAATTAGACAAAGATCACTCATTTTACATTATCGAAGACAAAATTTAAAACATCTTGCAGCAATTATAGATGAACTGCTTGTGTAGAAATTTACGGAAGCAAACTCGAAGCTGCCTACACCCTAGTGGCTACGTACGTGGGTGTAAAATCATTTATTAGAAGAAAATGTTCAATCCGAAAAGTTATAGAAAATAAGCCGCAGGTGCTACCCACGTATATTAAACTTTTGACTCGCCATCTCATTTAAACTTCTCAAACTTCAACTCGCACATCCATTCTCGTTGGTGGTTGCTGTATTTCTGTTAAAGGAGAAAACGTCTTACATCACACTTCTGTTGTTACTTGTATTCTGATTGGTTGTCGTCTGACCATGCCTCACTACTCATCCAATCAGCAATGACGAGACAAAAGCCAAGCCGCTTAAATTTCACGTGATTTACGAATTTCAGTTCTTATTACCCTCTTAGGACCAAATTAACAATAACAATAACAACAGCAATAACATCTAAATTATCTCTACATCAACAAACTTGTGACTTAACCAAAATTACATTGCACTTCACTTAAATCATATATTAAATCTTAATTTGAAAATTATCTTAATTATTTATTATCAGTTATCACAACCGAATAATCCAAAACCAAATAGGTAATAATAATATAATCTTAATATCTGAAAAACAGCAACGTTACAATTTGACCATAAAAGAGAAATGAAATCGGAGGGATTTTATATTTTTTCTTTGCCTGTTAAAATTATGATGTGCAAGTTTTACAATGTGAGGATTGATTGGACATGCAAAGACACATGCAAAAAGCATGTTGCCATCGACATGCACAATACAAAAAAACTGTTATTTTGCCAGACAAATTCTGCCGATCTAAACAAATATCTATAGACAAAAGTGTAAAAACAATAAATAAGGTAAAGGCTCAGAAACAAGAGTTTGTTTCTAGTTTTGTTGACATAATGATAGAAGTGAATATTCCTCTAGAAAAGGCAGATCATCCAGTGATGAGGAAATGGTTAAACACACACATCGAAGGGTAGCATAATTTTGAGTAATTTTATTTAGAGCACTTATATTATTTTGTCCCTTAATAGTTTAACGGAAGAAGGTTAAATATAGCACTAGGCCTATATGCAAATGTAGACCTAAATAAATTTAAAGGTTATGTCTGATTAAGAGGCACCAAAATACATTATTGCCTTCTATAGATTAGGTCAGATAAAGTTAAGGTAAGAATTGTTTTCAGTAAAGTTCCCCATTAATATTTTTGATCATAAATACCAGCTTTTTTTCTGAAATAAGACATATTCTTAAACACAGCTGTCTTCATTTGTATACACCACTTTGAGGTATTTTTTATACTGCCGATGACATGATCTATTCACAATTTTTTGGGGTCTGTATCTATAACATCTGACTTAATACAGTTGTTTACCTTGCAACTGTGTCCATGCCCTGACACTGTGCTGGTTAAAAGAAGGTGGCGAAAATCCTTGCTGCCCAGTCCACACATTCTTCACAACAAACACCTAATGCTCTGAGGGTTTATCATGTGTGAGAAAAGGCCATGCTACTTTGATGGGTATCGTGTGTATCTGCGTCTTTGTGGTGCCAACCTCTGGCCACATCTGTATCTCCAGTCGGAGTCCTCCTTTCCTTACCGCAGATGCCACCACTGTCATCAACTCTGCTGAGAGACAGCCAAATGCTGCCTCATGGCCCCCACTCACTCCTGCAGTATGGACACTCGAACTCGGTCCCTTGCACCCTGCAGTTCAATGCCCAACCTCCACACCCGTGGGGGCCACGGTGACTGAGTGGTTAGACTTCTTGCCTCCCACCAAGGCAAATCGGGTCCAATTCCCAACCGGGTCACTCCAGATTTTCGCAAGTGGGAATCGTGCCGGATGATGCCGCTGGTCAGCAGGTTTTCTCGAGGATCTCTCGTCTCCCCCCGCCCTTTCATTCCGGCGTTGCTCCATACTCATCTCGCTTCACCCNAGGTGTCCAAATCTCTCAACTCAACTCTACACTCGTGGGACACTTTTTGCCAGTCACCAAGTGTATGCTCAAACCCACACCTCAGCCAGCAGTGCATATAAAAATTGAATTACAAGATGCAGAAAGGACTTAGCTAACAAAATGTGGGAAATTCATTTCATTTCTTAATCGGGAGCTGATAGGTAGCTCTACATACTGTGCAGAAAAGGTGTACATCTTGCCTTTCTAACAGGGTTTTTTGCCTGATGAATTTCTTGAAAAATGCACAAAGGGCATATCTTAAGTAGTTATTCCCTTCCTGCAAAG
The DNA here is from genome assembly GCA_002778355.1 of Clitarchus hookeri. Lineage (NCBI taxonomy): Eukaryota > Metazoa > Arthropoda > Insecta > Phasmatodea > Phasmatidae > Clitarchus > Clitarchus hookeri. The sequence goes on from NQII01000372.1 coordinate 1,097,446, forward strand.
TAGGGAATGGCATGCTTAGTTTGCATCAGTTGTTTGTGTGCAATTTTTCCCGCTCCTGTTTAATTAGCGCAATGTTATCTACTGAAGATGAGGAATAACGTGGTAATAGAAAAAACAATAGAGTTACTACAGGAGAAGAGTAATTGTAAAGGAAATAAAGTTGCATCAAGAAAGACAGGAGATGATTGTAGGTAAGTTTAAGACGTAACCTCGAATTTCAAACTCATTATTTTACATTTCATCTTTGAAGCCACAATAGTGATATCTAACTAGGTCTGTAATTTTTACTATAGTTAAAGATTTCAACGTAAATGCTTTGCCAAAACATTAAGAGTATCAGCTAATGACTGTTTTATAACACTAAGGTAAATTTGAAAATTAGTACGAACAAGATGGGCGTAAAAGAATGCTACGAAGTGAAAAGAAGGTCAGAAAAGCATCATAATAGCAAGATTTGTATACCCAACTCTGATGTCACATGCAAGCCACAAAATTCATATTCATATTAAATTTTGTGTGGTGCTCAGCAAACTCAGGTATATAGATGTGCCACGAACCTCATCATTAACCTGATCTAGTCTCGCCACAGCATGCCTTGAAGCGCAGGCTTGGCTTACCCAGCTGATGCCTCCTGCTGTGCCACAACCTGCTTCGCACCATGTCGCAGCTCTCTACCCCTCCGGCCACGTGAGGAGACGTGCTGCCTGCTTCGGCCGCCTAGGCCATCTCTGCCGGCTCACCGCCGCCCTTTCTCTCTTCGATCTCTCTCTACCATTACCTTTGCACCCCCGTGCTGGCCCTGTGCACCACATGTAAATAGGACTTGGTTTGAGGCTGTCTCGCGCCAGTTCAATAGCACACCATTACGCTGCCCGAGTACTTACTGACACCGCAATATCCTTTGCAGAATGTCACTCTGCCAGAGAGTCAACCAACTTCTTCAAGTCATCACTGCCATTTGCAGCGCTGTCGAGAGTCTTACTCTGTACGACACCGCCTTGCTGCCTGTCAGCATGCTGAAGCCTGCCATGCTTCCAACTACCTTGTTGCTCACCCGCAGTTGACTCGAGTTAGAGTACCGCGTACTTGGGGTCGCCCTCACACCCCCGCACTGCTGCGTCTTCCGAGACTAGGTCACATACTGATTGGCAACCTAGGATCGGCCCGTCAGGCCCTAGTCAGGGTACAGGCTGGTTTATGTGAATTTAATGAGCAATCAATAAAGAGGCATAAATCAACTTGGTTGCTTTGTAACTCCCACCGACAGTCTCGACGTGGAGCTTGGCTTTCTGGGCAACACCAGAGCAGTTGTCACTTTCGACTATCGCCCCTCCAGTATATGCCTGAGTCCGCCAGCAACATCTCACTCGTCAAGACACTTGCTGGAGAACGAAAGGCTAACCCCCGACAAGAAGCCTTGTTTCTTCTTGATGCTTGGGTCTGCCAGCGACGTCCCGCTCGCCAAGTAGCCACGAGAACGGATGCCCTCAAACCTGATACTGTAACCCTCAGTTTGATACTTGGGTCTGCCAGCAACGTCCCACTCGCCAAGCCACTAGACTGAAGGCCAGTAGTCCTGGCGGCCTACCCTATCCAACAACCAACTCCTTACTTTCCGTCAGGCCATGCCTAACCCTTTTTGGACACTCACTATCTGCCTATCTGTTCTGTCACCCACCTTATGCCTGACCATAGGGCTGGGGGGGGGGGAGAAGCCAAGCAGGGGCTAGCTCTAGCTGGGGTCCTGGAGAGTAGAGATTCAGGTGCCAGCCAGGTATACACCTGGAAGAAGGAGGAGTCTGCTTGCCAGAGGGGGTCTGCCACCAGCTCGCCCAAGTTATTGCCGAGGTTTCTTTGGCACGTACTCCATGTCGTGTCACCACTTAAGCTGATGCCACCGAAGAAGCCGACCTCTTTCGCACAGTCAGCGCCGACAAAGTAGTCAGACGCCTAAGGATTACATCAGGGTATACCCCTACGTGTACCAACGCTACCAACTCTGATCAGCACACCTCCCAAGGCTCAGCACCAGGTCATCGAAGTGGCCAAACCTTACACCATGGGCCCTAAGAACAACCCCGTAAGAGCTGCGATCTCTGCTTCTCAAAAGCTGGGTTAGCGGAGGAAGAGCCTTAGCGTTGCCCACCAGCAGCCAGACTCAGTAGCGTGCGCGTCAAGGTAAAGAAACATTTGTTTCAATGCATAGAATATCAGTGAAACGTGTCCGGAGATTGTGCATATTATTAACACAAGGAAAAGCTCCATTATATATTTGTGGGAAACAATGAAGTGCCAATGCAGTATCAGTTGATTGTTGTGTAAAAATTAACGACTTCATTAATTAACTGGAAGTTAAGAAACCTCACTATTAACAAACTTGTAAACCATACCTAGATGCAAGTCTTGACAGTAAGTAGCTTCATGATCTATTTTCTAATCGGCATCCAGAATGTAAGGTTGGTTAAGATTTCTTTCGAATATATTTTAGAGAACATTTTAATTATGCTTTTAGATGTCCCCAAACAGATGTTTATATCACATGTGAAGTTTAAAGTATTAAAATTAAAAGTATCACTCTCAATGAAACTGCGAATTTTGGTAGTGTTGCTGAGTTACTTATCCACAGACGAAGAGCAAAGAAATTCTATACAAAAATGAAATCACTAAAACGTGACCTCCAGAAAGACTCAGAATTTTGGAAAGGAACATTACTATGGTGTTTTGACTTCATGCAGAATCTACCTTTGCCGAATATGTCAATTCAGGATGTATTTTAAAACAATTATCAGTCTTCACCTTTTGTATACATAATCCAAAATTTGTTTTTACAACTCTCTATGTTTACCATGAAGAGGTTGCCAGCAGGACTCCTGATGAAATTTGTAGTTCTTTGTTGGACTACATTAAACAATATCAAACAATGCAAGTTGTGCAGCATCAAATACTGTTATGTGATGGATTTCCTGGACAAAATAAAAATCGTACAGTTGTGAAGTTTGACGCATCATGCTTTCTATACACTATTCTTTTCGACTTTGCATAATCACATGCGCGTCATGTGCCCCAAGGGAGTCGAAACCCAACTGGCTGCCTCCAAGGCCAGCGCCAACATAGTAAAAGGAAGTCACGTCATCGCCCATGCTGTTTGTAAACCTGTTAAGAAGCAGCAGCCGGCATGCAATAGTTTGCCCCTAAGCGACTGGCGGGTACCGCTCGCACGCCTACCCAAACCACCCTGCCGCCACCATGCCAAGAGATGGCAACAGAGTTGCCGCCCGACCCGAACCCGAGGGGTGATGGCCAAAGATAACAAAAGCGCCTGAGACATGAAGGAACCGCCCAGTCCAGGGTATATAGGGGCTGACGCCCAGCAGAAATGGCAGTTTTTAATGAAGCTCGCCTTAGCATCAGTTGTGCTAAGGATCACTACTAACAGACACAGTCCTCCTGAGGACTCTCGCGAGAGCTTCCAGAGTTCTATCAGCCTTCTTCAACAACGCCTTCTCTACCAGTGCAGCCGAAGAGTAGTCGGTACCCTTGACACTTGCAGTCAAGAATCACTTCACATGACACATACACTATACCTACACGTGGTGCCCCGGGTCTCTTCAGGACTACCAGCCACAGTTAGGGTTTAGTTGTTTTCACAGCTACTTAATTGTTCGCTTTTCTAGCTAGGCTCTTCAAGCTGACAGGCCCCATCACCTGTCTTGCCCTTATACAAAGTCCGTTGAACACCTAGTGTGTGTAGAGGTAGGAGATAGTATGGCTCACCGTGTTCTTTTCTCGTGGGAGTAAAACACGTATTCCATCGAACTTCTGTCTTTTCTTACTCTGAAGTGAACTTGCGCCTCTTCCCCAACCTGTTAAACGGGACCCTAGACTGGAGCGGCAGGGGACTGCAAATTGGAAACTGTTTCAGACATAGAGTAGGACTGCGGGCAGCCCCTAACCAGGACTGCATGTACAATTCATAACCACAAAGTCGATGGCCAACCTTATTGTGGATCAGCTACATGAAGATACCAGGTGCGCATGTATGGTAGAGCCCCAACAACTAGAAAGACACACGACAAAGCATCTGGGCCGACTAAGTCAGCTAACCCATTCCCTCCAGAGTGTATAAACTTGCTGTAGGGGGCGCTATGTCTGATGATGCTTGACCCAGGAACTTCTGGAGTACACTCTAGCTGAGGGTTTGTTGTCTGCCGCCCTCTACAGAATGAACCGTAGCACCCTTCCTGCTCATGACGTTTTCCCACCGATGAGGGAGCAGGAGAAACGCATGGAGGACAGCTGCTATTCTTGCATCTTGCCACCCTCTTAGTAATTGGCATATACCAGCCTTCAGCTGTTTATCCCCCTGGGAGAGAGCACAAGCCACCCGGCACTTAGTGTAGCCTTACTCCACTACCCTCTTCGTTAACCTCTTTGGATTCTCAATTAGGGTTCTCGGAGCTTCTACGGCGGGGATCCCACTTCCACTGGGAGTAATTCCAGTTGATGAATCAGTCCACGAAACGTCGACCACTGGGACACCAACACCAGTCAAGCCAGCCCACAGACGTACCAACAGTCAGGCGACATCAAGGAGAGCGTGCCCCACCACCCGATCCAACCGCAGCCAACACCCAAAGGTCAGAGCCAGGGTTTGCCCCAGGGAACTAATGCCAGTGGTAAGCCAGCTACCCCATGCATTCCAGACACCTGGAGGCATCACCTCGGACTCATGGACTTTGTGCCTAGCTGGTGGCCAACACGTCCAACATTATATAAGGGACGTGTGCAAGGCAGACGCGCCATAATCCAGACACCTTCACAGTAGAGTCCGCCCTCTACCTGCACAACTGAATTGCACAGAAACTAAAACGTACTTGACGTAAAGTCCCATTCCCTTACCGTCACACATCAGGTTTCTGCTTAATATATTGGACAACAACATGTTCAAAACAATAACCCATTACTATCCGATTATAGACACTCGTCTTACCCTGCGATCAATATTTTGGGACAATGAAGCAGCTTATAACAAAGTGTGATAGAATATATNATAGACACTCGTCTTACCCTGCGATCAATATTTTGGGACAATGAAGCAGCTTATAACAAAGTGTGATAGAATATATACAGTGGAAGAATAGTGCGAACGTGTGTGAGAGAGCAGTGTATCTGGCTTATTTTGGCATTCTAAATATGGTGGCCTGGGCAGTATAAAAAGGTCTTTAGATGAGATAGCTGAAATTTGCATTCCTAAGAAAAATATTGTTTATTTTCAACTGTCTAGACTGAAACACATTGAATACACATCAAACATGAAATTGAAGATAGTTGCTTCTGAGTAAGTTGATGGATTGGTATGACACAAATTCAACCTTAAATGCTACAGTAATCCTCCAAGTCTACCCCTTGAGAAGGCATACACAACTGGTGCTGTCCCATTATGTGCAAAAAATTTCAAATATCTTCAGAAATTTTTTCAGAGTATTCCTGCAGGATACAGTGGGTTCTACAACACACTGTTCAACTGGCCAACAAGAATCATTGAAGAAAATGAAGGTAAATGAATGAAGAAAGACTGCTTGCTTACCTTCTGAAGTTCCTTCACATAGTTTTATTTGTATTCATCAAAGGCTACCAATTATTATGTTTTGTCAATTTATGTACAGTATTTACATTTATTAGAGATTGTGATGTAGATTAATAACCAGTTTTTGTCAGTTTACGCTTTTGGTTTCAATTCTTTATTCTTGAACTCAGGTTTGATGTTTGGCAAAGTTATACTTTGCAGAAGGACATAAGTGACGCACGACATATATTTCAAACCATCGTTTTGCACCAACTTCTAATCATCATGTGTGCATCACATGCCCCAACAGAGATGTGAACCTCAACTAGCCACCTCCAAGACCAGATGACAACCCTCCTTAGAAAACATAAGAAACCAAGAGGGCTGTTGTACAGTATTAAAAGATAGTCACACAATTGCCCTTACCTATCAAAAATATGAGAAGCAGAGCCAGCCGACAATGCAAGCCGGCCTGCCTCTAAGTGAGCGGCGGATACTGTCCGCACACCAGCCAAGCTACCCTGCCGCTAACTACCCCAGAGATGGCAGCACGGGCACTGCTGGACCCGAAAGACACGCTGATCTGCAGAATATAATACCCTGTGCCCGGCAGAAACGCCAGTTGTTCCAGTAGCTTTCTTTAGCACAAGTTGTGCTAAAACTCTAAACTCTGTACTAGCAGTCATTCTCTCTAGGACCTACAACGAGAACTTCCAGTGATCTACCAGTGACCATCGGCAACGTCTTCACTTCACCTCCTCAGCCCTGAAGAGTCATCAATCCCCCTTGGACACTTGCAGTTTAGTATCGCTACACCCCAACACTTACACCACATGTGGTGCCCGACTCCCTTCAGGACAGTTTATTAGTTTTCATGGCCACCTAGTTGTTGTTCTTCCTGCTCTTCAAGCTTCTCTCTTGAAGCTGACAGGAGCCTTCACCTGTCTTGCCCTTTTACCAATTCCATAGGTTACCCAGAGTGTGGTAAGAAGTAGGAGATAGTACAGGTCACTGTGTTCTGTTCTAGAGAGAATAAAACACGTATTTCAATCCAATCACCGTGGTCTTCATCTAGAGTGAACTGTGTACCTCACCCATCCTGGTAAGTGTCATCTCGTAAGGGAGTGGCAGTGGACCGTAGTATTTACATCCAGTTTTCGATTCTAGAGTAGGTCTGTGGGCTGTCCCTAACCAGGACTGCACATACGTCAAAGTCACAACATATTCTCAGGCCACCCACAAAGGCCCGCAACGTTGTGCGTTCACAGTACAGTAGAGCCCCTTACTAGCAAAACACATGACGAATGACGAAGTGCCTGAGCCACCCAAGTCAGCTACTGACTTAAACACCTCTGGAAACAGTTCTAGCTAGGGTTCCATTACCTGCCTCTTGAGGGGTGAATCGGAGAAACCTTTTCATACATACTGTTTGACCGCAGGCGAGGAGGCTGGTGGAACGATAGGCAAGCTGGGAATCTACCCACACCAGCCTTTAGCTGATTGACCCCCCGGGACCGAGTTCAAGCCACCCGACAGCTGACGAGGCCTCACTTTGCAGTCCTCCCCACCAACTTCTTTGGGCCCTTATTATGGTTCTTCTCCACCGAGGTCTATCCCTCCCTCCTCCTGGGAGTGGAGGCGGAGCCCTCCGTTGACTCAGTGCCCCAGCAACCTCGGCAGACACCCTAAGCACCACCTCCGGCCAGACACCACGTCCACTGCGGGACGAGTCCTGTGTGACTGCCCAGCCATTGGCACAACATCCAGGACCTGAGCCAGCACTTAAGGACCAGAGCCTACGACAGCTCCAGGTGAGGAGTGCCAGAGGTAAGTCAGCAAATGCCCTTACTCCAGCCACCCGGATGCCTCACCTTGCACAGTCGCTACATTGCTTTAATGCCGCCTAGGCAAAAGCCATTTTGGTGAAAGCGAAGTCGATTACCTAGGGCACAGATTCACGTCCAATGGAACCTTTCCCAAGCAGGGGAAAATACGAGCTCTTAGCAAGTGCACTGCTCCATGTAACTGTCAACAACTGCAGCAATTTGTATCTGGTCACGAGACTTTGTACCAAGTGTCGTTGAATTAATGGGCCTGCTTAATAAGCTCTTACAGAAAATGTAGAAATGGCATTAGATCTCGGAATTAGACCCAGCTTTTCACACACTGAAGGAGAAGTTCACGAAGCCAGATACGTTGTATTGACCCACTGCTAACCTTCTGTTGATACTACAGATGGACACCAGCGAAGTTAGATTAGAGGCCATGTTAATCAAGAAGATACCGCAGGGACAAAATGCATCATCACGTACGCAAGCACTCTAATGTCAGACATATATATATATATGCAAATACAATAGCCTCTCGGCCTTCATACTTTTATATTTTTACGTAGCGCTCTTAGCCAGATGTCCATCCCGCGCTATGACCGCCCAATCGGTGGGGGAGAGGGATCACTCCCTCTCATCGCATGTGGCCCAGCTATGCACCTGAGGTAACCAAATCCAAAGCCCCAACCTGATCCACAAGTATGACCGAGAACACCCTACCACAAGGTTCTGAGACCCTCGCCCTCAGATATCAAGTGTTTGATCTGGCCAGGGTTCTATCCATACCCCTAGTGTCTTACCAGGACACAACCGGAGCAGGTTGCCTCTCACTGCCCTGTCTTTCTTTGAGAGGGGAATCTCGCCAGACCTCCTCCATCATACAGAGTTAACCACTGCCAGCATGAGTCCAACATCTAGTGATTGGTACACCAGAGAAAGCCTTTGGTGGGGCCAACCCGATCAGCCCCTAGTGATTGGTACACCAGAGAAAGTCTTTGGTGGGGCTAACCCGATCAGCCCATGCTCCCTCTTATTTGCCATGTTACTAGTGGGTTTTCAATGCCCTACTGCTCCACCAACTACACCCACCAGTAGAGACGGACAGCATGCAATAGACTCTGAATGGAAGATTTCTGTCTTTATCATAATCCGTAGGTCTGGATCCGTAGGTTCCAGAGTTCTTCCTTGTGACACACCCAGAAGCGCTATCACAGCAATGAACAAGAATCTCTCATAATTATATGGGGCTATGAAGAAATTTCAGTACTACGTAGAGGATGCACCCTTCATGTTACATACCAACAATTGCGCCTTAACTTGGCTGCATACCACAAGCATCATGAAATCTAAGCTAGTTTGTTGGGCTTTGTAACTGCAGGAACTAACCTTCGAAATCCAGCTCTGCCTAGGCAAATTCAATGAGCTACTGGACACCTTGTTTCGAGTCTCTGATGAGAAAGGAGGAGAAGACGTAATTGATGACAGGGAAAGGATGCTGCCACCTGAGCGTAAGGCCACAATTAAACAAACTCAGAACATTATGGTAGAAACTCTTTGGATGCAATTGATATGAAAAAATTGGCAAAATACCAGCGGCAAGACCCAGAAATTCGTTATCTCCTGAACCATTACAAGCTAGAACAAAACTACATTTGGGCCTGACCTCACATAAAAACTAACAATTGGAAACTGTGGGTCCCACCAAAGCTACGGGATTTCTTGTGCTACTGCTATCACAAATACCACCATGCCGATCACCATGGAGCTGCAGAAACATTGAGGGAAATAACCATGAGGTATACATGGAAGGGGATGTGTCAGGATGTACAGGCATATGTCAGTCAGTGCCTCCCATGTGCTACCACCAAGACTCATGGAGCCAAACAATTGACGGGAGTCTCACAATGACCAAAACGTCCTTGGAACACCATATAATCTAACCCCATAAGACTGTACCCATGTTCTCATATGAGCATTAGGTATTTACTTGAGGTGATGGATCTATTCTTTAGATGGGTAGAAGTCTATCCACAGCTCAATGCTTAAGCAAGCACCATGATACAAAAGTTGGTAGAGCAGTTTTTCCGTCATTGGGGCTACCCAAAAACTTCCTCACTGACAATGGGACCCCATTAATAGGGAAAAAGTGGGAGAACGCTTGTCACTGCAAGGGAGTCGAGTCCTGGACAACCCTTAGCTATTACCTTCAGAGCAACCCCACCGAAAGAAGAAATCAGGAGGTGAAGAAAAGCCTCTGCATGTGAATGGGTGATGACCACCAAAACTGGACAAGTTTATGCTCAATATCATGATCACCTTAAGGTAGTGCCATAATCAAGAAATCGGTGCCTCTCCAAGTGAACTACTCCTAAGGTGCCCCCTGTCACAACCCAACGAATGGAAGTGGATAGCTGAACTCTCAAAGAAACCCTTAGCTGATGGGATAAGCTGAGAATAATTAACTCGCCTAGATATTGCAAGTTAAAAGCAGGATGCTTTATGATGTTTTGAACGTCACATTGTTTGCGAGTGCAGAACAGCAGGGTATCTGGGCGCTAGGGACATGAGAGTGGTCTGTTTGGCAGGTGCATTTTTCATGGCTGTGAGAGTTCTGGCTGTTGGGTGCTTTAGTTTGGTGTGAGTTTGGGTTTGTGAGTGAGGGTAAGTGACAGTTGCATGAGAGGAGACACTGGAGGTTGAGAGTTGCTTGGATGCTGGGCCATGCGCTAGTCTGGTGGGAGTTGCACAGTGATTGTCAGTGGCATATGTCACTAACCGGGCATGCCAGTTATTGGCGTACGCGAGGTCATGTGCAAGTATGACATGTCTCTTGGTGCTGCGCGAATGAGGGAGTAAGCGAGCTTGTCAGCTGTGGTTTGAGCTGCTGGCGAGGGCAGACAGTTGTGCAGTTGTTTCGTGACTATGCTACAGATCAATGATTTTATGGCCTGCTTAATGGTCTATAAACTTTGCGCAAGCAACCTATCACTGGTACTATGTTTGCACAGCGAGTTGATTTCTGTGTTACTCACTCACCTTACTTTACGTAACAAGTGTGAGAATAATTGGCATGAATAGACCGGTGAGGAAATAGTCAAATGCGTGTGTGGATAATGAGGCTAATGAAATAGCTAGTGGCTATGTTCATACCTATTGGATGTATTGATTGCCATGCATGTTTGTTTGTTTTATGTGTGAGTGCTGCTTAAGANGAGTTGATTTCTGTGTTACTCACTCACCTTACTTTACGTAACAAGTGTGAGAATAATTGGCATGAATAGACCGGTGGGGAAATCATCAAATGCGTGTGTGGATAATGAGGCTAATGAAATAGCTAGTGGCTATGTTCATACCTATTGGATGTATTGATTGCCATGCATGTTTGTTTGTTTTATGTGTGAGTGCTGCTTAAGAAAAAATGCATTTGTCGAGATTCGGTTGCGCCACTGGGTTTTCCAGCGACGTTGGTGGTGAAATGGATGGGTATTGTAGTGCTGTACTGGACTGTTCTGGTATATCCTGTTCAGGTAAAATTTGGGACAGCGCCGTGAGACCTTCTGCTGTTCTATGCAGTGCTATAACTACAAAAAATCTAGTCGAGAAGGCTTTGTGGCCATCCATGAGCAAACAAGTGTTTGACACAGTATTTTAAAGTAATGTTTTTTGTATGAATTAGTTTCCCATCTTTTAATGTAATTAAAATAATATTTGGCCAGTGTAAAGTAGTATGGGAAAGAGGACTACTGGTCATTCCAAAATAAGTAGTGGGTTTTGGTCACCACAAAGTCAATATTATTTAAGGGTTTTGTTTTTTAGAGTGTAAATGGCATGCCTACTTGTGGAACAGTTAATAACCGGGTAATGTATTTATATATTTATAGCATATTTTATATAATTTTATTTCTAATAGCTGTTGTTGAGTACATTATTAGTGTGATCACTAGATAGCAGAGCTTACTGTATGATTGGATGGCTTGCTTATTGGGGGATAGTCCCAAATAATTGTTCTACAGCTCTGTTCTGTACTTTAATTTTTTTGAGATCAAGTAAAATTTAGTATTTACCTAGCAGTTAGTTTGTTACTAATAATGTCTATTCCTAAAAGTAGCTTTTACTTTTCCCATAGTATCAAAACAATGCTGTGCTATTATAGCCATTTTACCTTCCTTGCAATCGGTACAGCTTACATCAAACAAAAATATGGTGAAACAGATGCCCAGAAGCTGTCAACTCTCCAGGTAGGGGATATGGTTTTGGTATTGAGCTATCCTTTCACCCATAAAGCCGCCAGATTTTATATTGGGTTTAATACAAAGTGAGATTGCCCTGCATGGGATGAATGAATGACAGGGAAACAGGGAAAGAAGGAATCGGGAGGTAAAGAAAAGACTCTCCATACGAATGAGCGAAGACCATCAAAATTGGGACAAGTTTGTGCTCAATATCTTGTTCCCCGTAAGGTGGCACCATGACCAGGCAAGATGTGCCTCTCCAAGTGAACTATTACTGAAGCACCTCCTGTCATGGCCCAAGGAATGAAAGTGGGTAGCTGAACCAGTGGAAATGCCTTCGGCCAAGGGGATATGCCGATACTATTTAACCTGCCTAGAGAAAGCACAGAAAATGTAGGACATATGCATCAAAGATAAATATGGCGAAACCAATGCCCAGAAGCAGTCAACCCTCCAGGTTGAGGATATAGTTTTAACACGGAGCCATCTCCTCATACTGGGTTTTATCCCAAGTGGGAAGGCCTGCAGAAGATAATTGAATGAATAAGAAACATGCTGTGTATTTAAGATACATGGGTAAAAGTACATAAAATACACATCAGTGAGGTAAAGCGGTACGTCCTAAGTAGTCGAGCCTGATGCACCAATGAGCCAAACAGCTGTGTCCATTCATGCAACTCGACAGCACTGACTGAGTCAGAGCAGCGACCTGCAGCGGCCGCACCAAGAATAAGAGAGCAAGACAAATGTCCCCCAGCCCCGCTTATGCCAGAACCACCACTTATCCAGGTGGAAAGCAGTGCGGAAGTCCTGCCTCCAGCCGACCAATCAAAAAGAGGAAGGGCTGCCCACCCCACCTACACCAGAGTTACCCGACGTCTTGCCTGCCACACCCCTCTAGCTGGCCTAGGCAGCGAGGGGACAATGGAGGCTGAGCAGCACGAGCAGAAGCAAGGATGTCCCAGCACTGGCCACACAGACTGACCTGCCACTAGTGGTCTGGCTACGACCCAAGGCTGTCGAGTTCACCCCAGTTATTCCAGCCTAGTAGCATGATAAGGCAACGCAACAACCTGCTACACAGAGGTACATGGCACCAAAGAGGTGCTAGGTGTGCCGTGGCGAAGCTGCTGAGACAACCCACATTAGCAGCACGGTTGCTAAAGTGAGATGCCATAGCACACTCTCCCAGCCTGCAGGTGGCCATCCAGCAACAGACTCAGTGCAGCCCTTATCGCCCGCTGTGAGCATCCATGTGTGCTTTGTACCATTGCAGTGGACAGACTCAGTGCTTAAAGGCCTTTCACCTTTGCTGTCCACTGTGAGTCTACCCGTGTGCATCATTAACAGTTGCTGACCGTGAACTGCCATGAGTAAACTTAGATTAGTTTTTTTCCTATATCAAGGATTAAGGTTAGATTAGAAAGTGTTTATAGTTTTGTGTTGTTACTTTGCCGGGACTTGTGGCCCATTGGATTTTCCTGCCTCTTAGTTTCCTGCGAAATTCTTGCTTCCCTTGGATGGTTTTACACTTTGATTGTTTGGGTCTTTAAACTTCATCTCATTATTATTAGTGTCCAGCCCTCTTAATTTGACTTGGCAATGGAAGTGTCTCTTTGGGCAGTACCAGCAGTTTGGCATACTTAAGCCCTGCAAAGGAGGGGGGCTGTGACTCGCCCTTTCCCTCCTGCATCTTTCCCTTTTGTAACTACCACTGATGCGGACTGGGCCGGGTGTGATGAGTGGAATGTCCTTCCTCAGCTACGTTCTGTTTTCAAATTTGCGCTTGGGATACTAGTTTTTCAACTTGCTGCTCTGGCGGGTTCCACAAATAGTGCTTGATTTCTGGAAGTAAGAATAAGGTGATCATCTCTACATTTTCTTCCTCATATTGGTTTAGATGGAACCTTTGCAGTAAAAGCACTTTCCACAGAGTAATTTTCTCAGTCCCTTCGCCCGACTATTGATATTTGCTCTATAATTCCTCTGTCAGCTGGGAAAGTATGGTTTCCCTGAGAATTAGGCAAGCAAATGCTCTTCAATTCATTTCAATCAGGTAACAAATTCGCCATAGTAATTCCACTATTTGCACGCCTCATTTTCTGACTGGGCTTTTGTCCTATGTATCCACATTTGTTTGCGCAGGTTTTTCCAGGTGGATTTTGCTTTGCAGGCCTCTGTGAACTGCTGCGGACCCTCCTGGAGCTTTCCTCCATATTCTAGAATAGTGAGCAGCTCATCAACATTACCCCTAAATCCTGGAGCGTAGGTTTATGGAGTCGGCCGCTGCTTATAGGTTAAGTAAACATCAAGTCCTCCAAGTTACAGGCATGATCGTTCCACCCAAGGCTTATGTAATGGAATGTGCGGGGGCAGTTGCCACATGGTATTCTATGCTCTCCTGTCCCTGCACATTAGATTGCATTGCAACGGTTTTGTCTTTCTCAGCATGTTAGACACTTGTATTCCAGGCCAAATAATTATCTCGGCCTCAAATACAGGCCAAAATATTGTGGCAATCATTACCTCAGTGAGTGCAATTGATGGTACGTATGCCATTCTGTGGGCAGTCAGGGATCTGGCACATTGTACCATCTGCATTCTTCCCATCAGAGTACTACTGTTTTTTGTCCACTCTCACAAGTGGTGGTCAAGGGTCTTGTTGTTGTTATTCCTGGCTACGAGGATTACTCCCAGGTGCTTCCTAGTTTCACTAACTCTACCCAGAGCTTTGCAAGGCCCTGCATTGAGTGCCAATAAAAAACTTGATGCCAACTGTCTGGTTGGAGAATGGTTAATGTCCAGCTCCTCCATGAAAGCCAGGAAGCAGTGCTCCATACTCTTTCTATTTATTGGAAGGTTCTGGGCGGGCCAATAAATCTANCCTCCATGAAAGCCAGGAAGCAGTGCTCCATACTCTTTCTATTTATTGGAAGGTTCTGGGCGGGCCAATAAATCTATGGTTCTCTGAACGGCAGGGGAGGAGCAGGCTTCAGGTTTAGCTAGGGGTAGAGTCCAGACTGGCACAAAGTCTCTGCCAGATGGATAAGTCTGGCATTAAGCCTTGGGGCATGAAGGGCCGAGGTAAAGCCTCTGGACCACAGGTATGATGTTGAGCCGTAAGTGAGGCAGCTATTGGTTGGTTCTTTGGAGGTGTCTGTGGCAGTGGTGACAGCCTACTGGGCACATAGAAGTAAACTCCCAAATATCCTGCTGTAAACAGAGGGGTGACAGGGCAGAAGTTTGGTTCTATGAGGGGGCAGGCACTCGTGATACCATTTTAACTAGGCAGCCACTTTGCTATACTTTTGGTAAACCCTTGGGGCGATAAGCAGAGTGCCTGGATTGGGCAGAGATGATTTTTGTCACCTTTTGACGAGCTTGCTGTAGGGACATTGACACAATTGTAATGCAAACTGTTCCAGTTCAGGGATGTTATGTTACAGAGATAAAAATAAATTGTTTAATAATTGAGTATTATAGGATCTAGCAGGGGTTCAAAGGTACAGGTTTGGTCATTGCTAGTTAAATGAAAAGTGAATTCAAGCAGTTCAGGGATAGAAGGAGCTGACGTGGACCACCCAGGGAGGAAATTACTTCCAGGTGCCATGGGGTGTACCATTGGCATGACCTGCTTGGAAGTACGCCTCCCAACTGATGGTACTCAAGCCTGTAACAGTTTGGGGAAAGAATCCACTGCTCCTCAAGGGATAGTTGAGCAAGTGACGTGACCGCTACAGAACTCAAAGTCCCTCTTGGATAGACAGCATCCTCCACTGAGACTATGAAGGTTCTTGGATGAGCGGAACAACCTGTTTGGAGTCCAAACTCCACAATAGCCATTAGTGTTTGTTCTCCTTGAGCCTGAAGACCCTGAAAAGATTCTCTCTCCCCTAGCTGCGGTGATGACCAGGAGGGTGGCTTTACCTGCCAGATATCAGTGCACCAAACTCTGATAAGAAATGAGAGCATCCAACGAAGGGTATGGAAGTCAATTTATTTCCTGGTGGCCAGGTGTGTTCCTGGAATGGCGAGAGTGGACACACACACAGTGTGTAAGCAAGGAAGAAGTTATAGAAATTAGTCTTTTTTACAAACAGAGTAAGCGAGTTTGATGTATGTCTATTCAGTCGAAAAACTGTAAAAACTAGTATCTCTGAGTTGTGTTCAACCAGCATCTGAAGGACAAGGGACAGATTTGCCAAGCAGTACACAGTGGCTGCTATAGTGAGGGTGCGAGCGGATGTTTGGGGCGAGAGACACCCCAGACTATTAAGTCCGGTGCGGTGAGTTGCACTCACAGCAATGGTTTGAGACTCAGTTATACTAAAGATTATGCAATAGTAAACGAGATATGGGTTGAAAATACAGGTTATGCAATCTAACATACAAGCAAAGGAATGAACTGGAGCAAGAACTGTGTATGGCAGATTTAAGACTGTGGGACTACTTCACAGTTAACTGCCTATTCTTATAAGGTTGCGCGTTTGGCCTAAGTACTATACAACCATGATAAGTGTGGAGCTCAGGCTGGAGAACGTGTTTTCAGTGAACTGCCCCGATTCTGGTGTATGTAGCAGTATTTCATGGGTTTCTGAGTGCATGGTGAGTGTAGGGCAAAAGAATATGGCTGGATGGAGGGGGTAACCACCCCTATACTTGGCCAAGATGCATCTTCAGTACCCATCTTGTCCGCTTGCTTTCTGCTGAGGGCGTGCTTCCACCCACTTTCAGGTAGTTTTCAGGTCAGTTTGCTGACCACAAGGTGGCAAGATCACACAGCAGCTCCAAGTAAGTCTTTCTAGACAACAGCAGGTGTGGAATTCAATGGCGCTCTGCATCATGGTGGCCTAGGGGGAGTGCCAGAGGGGGAGGAAAAACATGGTCAGTTAACCACTCATGTACCACTTCATGTTTCTGGATAATTCAATAGATACAAATACCCCAGATCCAATTCAGGATCTTGACCAAAGGAGGTAATCCCCAACGTTCTGGAAGGTGTTTGTCGCAGCCAGGTGTAAGATTTCAATCACAGGCATTCCATATCTCTCCTTTCCATGTGCTGCTCCATGTCATTCACTGCTGGACTCGCTTCCTTACTGGCTGAGTCACACCAGGTACTAGCATGCGACATGCAACTAGGGAGGAGGGAGGCAGATAGCTGGCTTGCAACAATACATTTGCTGGAGATGGGATTAACGCCGCATGTTCTTTTCTATGCTCCTGAGACAAATCGCTGCCCAGTCACCAAATTCTGAGTTATGTTTGGCAAACAGCAAGACAACTACATAATGAATGCAAGCTGTCATATCTGCTTCCTGATTGTCTTGCTGTATTCCAAGTAAGAAGCTTTTTCTTCTGTGAACACAAACCACATTTTTTAAAGTTCTTCAATCTCCAGAACCTTTGTAGTATTGCATCCGGTGGTGTTACTGCAGTTTGAAGAGACAGACAGCACAAGGTGGCTGGAAAAGATGTATCATTTGCGACCTTATCCATAAAAAAAACCCAGCCAAACACTGAGGTTGTAGCAACTGAAGAACCTGTTTCCTCTTCAAGTTGTTTTCCAGTTATTGCATGCAGGTACAGATTAACACCAAGCAACATACCTATCAACCTCAGTGTGGAGAATGTTAAGTTAGCAATTTATTAAAGTGTCTATGTGCTCCCATTTAGCTGTTGGCAATGTCACATTAAATAACGAGTTGGTGATATGAGAGAGAAAAAATTGCATAAAGATGGAGCACTGTTTCAATCTTTGCCTGCTGTCTTCAGACCTTCCTAGTGACATTAAAGAAACTTTACCATTCACAGAGGTGACAAAAGTCATGGGATAGCAATATGCAAATATACAGATGGCAGTAGTATCACGTACAAAATGTATAAATGGACAGTGCATTGGTTGGGCTTTCATTTGTAGTCAAGTGATTCATGTGAAAAGGTTTTTGACGTGATTATGGCCACACAACGGGAATTAACACCGAGATCCACAGTGTCAAGAGTGTGCCGAGAATACCTAATTTCAGGCATAACCTCCCACCATGGACAACGCACTGGCCGACCGCCTGCACTTAATGACCGAGACCAACGACGTGTCCCACAATGGTCAGTGTTAGCAGACAAGTAACACTGCGTGAAATAACTGCAGAAATCAATGGGGACATACGACGGACATGTCCATTAGGACAGCGCGGCTAACTTTGGCTGTACTGGGCTATGCCAGGAGAAGACCGACTCGAGTGCCTTTACTAACAGCACAACATCGCCTGCAGCGCCTCTCCTGGGATCGTGACCATATCGGTTAGACCCTAGACGNATTTCAGTTGGTAAGAGCTGATGGTAGGGTTCGAGTGTGGCGCAGACCCCACGAATCCATGGACCCAAGTTGTCAACAAGGAACTGTGCAAGCTGGTGGTGGCTCCATAATGGTGTGGGCTGTTTTTACATGGAAAGGACTGGGTCCTCTGGTCAAACTGAACCGATAATTTACTGGAAAGGGTTATGTTCAGTTACTTGGAGACCACTTGCAGCCATTCATGTACTTCATGTACCCAAACAACGATGGAATTTTTATGGATGACAATGCGCCATGTCACCGGGCCACAACTTTTCGTGATTGGTTTGAAGAACATTCTGGACAATACCAGCGAACATTTATGTGATATAATCGAGAAGTCAGTTCGTGCACAAACTCCTGCACCGGCAACACTTTCGCAATTATGGATGTCTACAGAGACAGCATGGCTCAATATTTCTGCCGGCCTGAAGGTTGCTGAACAACTCAGGTACGGTGCAACTCAACGACGTGATCGCCGGGCAAAAGGAGGTTCAACACGATATTAGGAGGTATCCGATGACTTTTGTCGCCTCAGTGTATTTTTCCAGTAACAAAAATTAGCAGTAGCACATGCTAAAGTCCTGTGAAACGTTATTTTTATTTGTTCGTGTGCTGTCGTCATCTGATGTACTGTTCCGTAGCAAAATGTGATATTAGTATAATGTTTATATGCTAATGTTTTTTCATAGAATTTCACATTAAAGTAAGTAAATTTCAAAAACTTTGGGATATCTTAAAATTTCATGTATCTACTGTGTACAGGTTACTTAATTTTACGTTGTGAAATGATAGGGTTTCTGTTAGTCCTTATTCCACATTCATAGTAGTTTTTGGTTCATTTAAAGTGTTGCCTACTGATTATAGTTATAGTAGGTAATCATTTTTTACATATAACTTCACATCAGCCCTGCCAAAAATTTACAACAGAAAACAACATAAATTTTTTGTTAGTTTCTATGTTTAAGTTGTNACTTCACATCAGCCCTGCCAAAAATTTACAACAGAAAACAACATAAATTTTTTGTTAGTTTCTATGTTTAAGTTGTTGGTTTCTGTTGGGTTTCTCTCTGTTGTTTTTTTATTGTAACCTAATGGTTTCCATTTGTTTTTATTGTGTTATGAACATTTCCATTGGTTGTGTTTTGTTGATTTCTGTTATGCAGTGGCAAGTTGGTTTCTGTTGTATTCTTGTGTTTCCCCATTGGTTTCTGTTGGNGTTTTGTTGATTTCTGTTATGCAGTGGCAAGTTGGTTTCTGTTGTATTCTTGTGTTTCCCCATTGGTTTCTGTTGGATTTTGTTGGTTTCTATTTTCTTAAACCCAGTTGGTTTCTCTGGTATTCTTGTGTTTCCNCCATTGGTTTCTGTTGGATTTTGTTGGTTTCTATTTTCTTAAACCCAGTTGGTTTCTCTGGTATTCTTGTGTTTCCCCATTGGTTTCTGTTGTGTTTTGTTGGTTTCTATTGTGCTGTAGTCAGTTGGTTTCTGTTGTATTCTAGTGTTTTACATTGTTTTCTGTGTTTTTTTGTTTCTACTTTGTTATAGCCAGTTGGATTCTGTTGTATTCTAATGTTTTACATTAGTTTTTGTTGTGTTNTTTTTTTGTTTCTACTTTGTTATAGCCAGTTGGATTCTGTTGTATTCTAATGTTTTACATTAGTTTTTGTTGTGTTTTGTTGGTTTCTTTTGTAATGTGGCCAGTTGGTTCTTGTTGCACTCCAGTGGCTTCCATTGGTTTCTGTTGTATTTTGTTCATTTCTGTCACATTTAATTCTGTTGTATTTTCAAGTAGTCTTAGTAATTTCTATTGGTTTCTGATGTGTTTTGTGGTTTTCTGTTCTATTTCTAGTGGTTTCCATTGGTTTCTGTTGCATTTCATTTGGTTGTATTCTGTAGTAGTCCCAGTAATTTCTATTGGTTTCTGTTCTGTTTTGAGGTCTGCTGTTGTACTTCCAGTAGTTACTGTTTTGTTTGGTTGGTGTTAGTTGAATTTTATTGTGATGTAGTCCTAGTTGTTTCTATTGATTTCTGATGTGTTTTGTANTTGTTTGGTTGGTGTTAGTTGAATTTTATTGTGATGTAGTCCTAGTTGTTTCTATTGATTTCTGATGTGTTTTGTGGATTTCTTTTGTACTTTAAATGATTTCCATTGGTTTCTGTTGCATTTCATTTTGTTGTATTTTGTAGTATTCCCAGTAATTCATATTGGCACTGTTCTGTTTTCAGGTTTGTTGTTGTACTTCCACTGGTTTCTGTTCTGTTTTCAGGTTTGTTGTTGTACTTCCACNTTGTTTGGTTGGTGTTAGTTGAATTTTATTGTGATGTAGTCCTAGTTGTTTCTATTGATTTCTGATGTGTTTTGTAGATTTCTTTTGTACTTTAAATGATTTCCATTGGTTTCTGTTGCATTTCATTTTGTTGTATTTTGTAGTATTCCCAGTAATTCATATTGGCGCTGTTCTGTTTTCAGGTTTGTTGTTGTACTTCCACTGGTTTCTGTTTTGTTTGGTTGGTTGTGGTTTCCATTTGTTTCCGTTGTATTTTGTTGGTTTTTTTTTATTTTATCCAGTTGGTTTCTGTTAAAATTATAGTGATGTACAATTATTTTTTGAAGATAATGTTGTATTTTGTGGATTCACATCGAATCTGTTGTAGTCTTAGCAGTTTCCATTGTTTTCTGTTGTGTTCTATTGGGTTTTAATGTACTTGTCCTGTTAGTTTGTGAAATAATAGTTATGTATTCCTTAGTTTCTGTTGTGTTTTGTTGGTTTATGTCATGTTTATTGGTTCTTATTGTATTCAGGAAACCACTATAAATACAACAGACATTAAAAAAAATACAACAGAAACTAAGGTAAAACAATATGGATTTTATCAGAAACCATCAGGGTGAAACACAATAAAAACTATCAGAGCATATCAGAAAACCATGGAAATATCAGGAAATGCAATGTCAATCTACAAAACATAGATTGATCCAATGGAGTTCACAGGTAAGGCAACAAAAATCACCAGCTACAGCACCATAGAAAACAACAAAACACAATAGAAAGCAATTTAAACAATGTGAATACAATTTATGCTAACAAAATATAGTATAACACAGATGAGTGGAAACCACTAAANGTGAATACAATTTATGCTAACAAAATATAGTATAACACAGATGAGTGGAAACCACTAAAATACAACCAAAACCAACTGTCAACAGCACAATAGGTATTAACGAAACACAAAAAAAAAATCCAATTAAACAATCATAATAAAAATAAAGCAAAAACTGGGACAGCAGAAACTAATGCTATCCACTCGAATACAACAAAAAACAGCAGACACCAGTAGAGTGCAAGAGAAACCAATGGAATTCACTATATTATATCAGAAAACATCATGCTACAGTGCAACAAAACCCAATGGACANTGCAAGAGAAACCAATGGAATTCACTATATTATATCAGAAAACATCATGCTACAGTGCAACAAAACCCAATGGACACTACTAGAATACGACAGAAACCAAGAAAACACAGTAGAATCCAATTTAAACCGTACAATACAACCCAAAAGAATATGACACAACAGAAACCAACAAAATGCAACATAAACCAACAAATGCAACAGAAACCAACAAAACACAGCAGAATCCAATAAAACAACAGATACCCATATAACACAACAGATACCAACAGAACACAACATAAACCAACAGAACACAACAGAAACCAACATAACACAATAGAAACGAACAGAACATTATGGAAAACAATTAAGGGCTGCTACAGCTTAACAGAAACCAATAAGACACAACATTAACCAACAAAATGCAACAGGAACCAATGTAAACAACTAGAATACAATGGGAACCAACTGGTCAGCACCATAAAAACCAACAAAACACAACAGAAGCCAATGAAAACCACCAGAATACAACAGAAACCAACTGGGTTTATCACAATAGAAACCAAGAAAACACATCAGAAACCAATGGAAACCACTAGAATACAAGAAAACCCAACAGACTATAGCAGAACAGAAACCAGTGGGAGCCATTAGAATACAACACAAATCAACAGATTAATTTGCAACAGAAACCAACATAATCCACTCGAAGTTGATGTACCCCAATAGAAAATAATTAAAACCAATGGTTCCAGTATTTTCTGACAACAGGAACCAACAGAAGTCACTGAAATGTTCTCTGTACACTAAATTTGTATACAACAGAAACCACTGGAATCCAATAAAAGCTATTGGGTCACCAATGGAAAACCACCAAAAATACGTTAGAATGATAATTTCACACAAGAAAATACGGAAATTTCTGTTGGTTTTTGTTGGTTTCTGTTGTAAATTTTTGGTAGGGAGTCTGTGTTTGCTGTAGATTAAACAGAATTTTTGCGTCTTCGAGTGTGAGTGCAGAGCAGAGTGCAGAGCATATTTTGTGTTTATTGTGGTCATCACTAATGAACAAGAAAATATCTTGGTAGGTACTCTAGTTACTTGAAATATATATGTATTATTGTGTTATAATTTTTACTTCACTAAACTATTCTTTTGCCAGCTTAGAAATTTTGAAAGCAGCATGTTTACTTGATTAGCATTAAGTGGTGGTCAACAATCCATAAAAAAAATATATAAATAAATTAACAGAAAATGATTTTTAATTGAAAGAACATTTAGGAGGGAACCAAGAAAGCAGGACATTTATTTGAATAAGTTTTTTTGTATGCAATGCATAGACTTCAGTTTTTGCAGTCTATTTCTAAAATGTTTTGCCAAATTATTTTTTTTTTTTTTAAAGATTTTTGGCAACTGTTTAAAATTTCCTTTAAAATTCAGTACATAACCATGGTGAATAAGTGTGTATTAAAGTGCTAAGAGGAAAATTATTTTAAAATGCCTGTTCAAATAATTGCAAGGGAATTGGTTTTCCTATAGACTAAAATGACAACAAAAGGGAACATCCTGTTTTTCAGGTTATCTAATATTCAGGTAGTGGAACTTTGGGAAAGTGTGTTGGTGAAGCATGTCCTGCTGTTACAGGAGAAGCAGGGGCAGTCCTGAAGCTGAGCTGGAGCCTTGTCAATTGCAGTGTCAAGTGCAACAAGGAGAGTGTGCTCTCGCTCAAGAAGCTCACCCTTGACAGCCAGGTAATTATCACACTTTTAGTGTGCACTCCACTTTGTGTGTGTATGCATGTGCAAATGAGTGTGGGCATGTGAATGTACTTGTATGTTTCTCTCTCTGCAATATTACCACTTTACTTTAGTAAATGACCGCCAAAAGGAATAGGCTAACCTGAATTTATTTTTCTTTGAATCTCAAAATGTATACAAGATTTTTATTATTGCCAGTGCATAGTTACAGATAGTGTAAATTCATATTAATAAGATTGACGCTACTTGCTCCCTATGATACACAGGGGGACTCCTAAGGTTTGAGTTACCTCTCTGGTGTAGACTACTGGTGTCTAGGGTTGAAACCTTGTATAATTATCCCTCTCATTCTCTCCTGGTTTACTTTCAGAATGACACCTGGGGCACATAGGTCAGTTGCTGCGCCTGGTTCGGCAGCTGGATGATACACCGTGTTGTTTTTACAATAGGGTTAGTCAGGTGCGGTCGGGTAGGTTTACATACCGGTGTGCTGTCAGATGTAGTTGGGGGGAGATACGTCGTCGGAGGCCAGTTTGGAGGAGGCGTATTACACTTGGTCTTACCGGGGTGGCTGTAGTCCTCTGCGGTGGGTGAGGGGTAGCAGGTGTTACTGGTATTACCATAGGAGAGATGGGTCTGCTACTGAGGGTGGCTTTGATGTAGGTGGTGTCTATATGATGGTGGCCCTCCTTCTGTTTCAGGCCCACTAACTCCTTGAGTGCATATAAGTGGCCCAAATTGGTCTCTCTGGTAAGGTAGGCTCCTTGACCCATGACTGGCGTCTAGCCAGTTGAGCCAGGTATCATGCGATTCATCTGATAGACTAGACTAGTCCCTCATTCAAAGTCAAACAAGCTTGTGCACGCTCAGTGACCGCTGCCTTCCTTACGCCCTTACGGGAAGAGTATTGCATGGTCTGAAGGGTAGATGTCAAGGTTGAAGTGGTGTAGCGAGCATTCTCAAGATTTGTGATTAAAACGTTTTATTCCCTCTTCGTTTAGCGCCAAGAGTCGAGCCGTAAATACGTATTCTGTAGACCTTTTCCAAAGGCCCCTGCTGATAGGTGCATGGTCGATTGGCCTCTAGTGGATGGCCCCAGTATCTGTATCTCCAACTCTGTCGGGTATACCTAGTGTAGGCGCTGGGTGCCAAGGTACGACATTACAGTGTGAGTGACTCAGAATCAAGCAGCATTGTCTGAAGGCCATTGTAATGGGCTTCTGAAGCAGGGAAGACTCATCACTTATACTGAAATCATCCACGCCGGTATTTGGTGTGCTAGGTCTACTGTGTGAGTGTTTTATACCGGTATCCCTTCCCTTCGTCGAGAACGCTCTGAGATTACCTGTGGAAGAGGCTACTACAGTTATCAGATAATTGGCTAAAGGAATTTAACTAGGATAGGTGACTCCTACCATAGTTATGCCAGTTGGGTTATTGGTCACACAATTTAATTTATTGATTTTTAAATAGACAATAAATTATCAGTGTCTGTACCCAAAAGGTTTGGGCCTTAAGGGCAGGAACTAGTACCGACATTCTCGGTAAGGTAGCTCTCTGCGTACCTGGGGAGTTTTCTCCCCTCTCTCTCACTCCCTCTCAGTTAACGGTGAAAGGACCTCTGAAGGTCTAGACACGTAATGCAAGGACATTAGGTGTCGGATGCAAATATGCTAGACGACCCTTAAGCTAATGAGCGCTGACACTTAACCTGGTTGGGGCTTCTTTCCAAAGAAGGGCACCTGTGAGTGCTGGTCCTACAGCAGATTTGAGGTTAGATTAGCTTAGTGGCCCATCGTGGGCTCTGGGCTGAGCCTCGTCGGCTCTGGAACTCTCAGTGATCACTGCGCCTACTCGGGCACGGTGCAGGGCTGCTGACTCTGGAGGTGACCTTGTCTTTGAGGTCGCTGTTATCAGCTGGCGTTTGGACAGCGCGTCACTGCTTATATCTCTTCTTTGAGATTTCTGCACCATCGCCGCAAGCACTGGTTGCAACAGTTTCCTTATTTCTCCCTCCCTCCCTCCTGCAGCATCGCTGGCGGCTGGCGGCATGGCTGTGTACGCTTACTGCTTAGCCGACTAGCATCATAGCTATGCTCCTTGTGAGGCTACTAGGTTTCTGTCTGTTGCGTCTGCGCGCGCTCAGGTGTGGAACACATGGACTCGTGTGCTATTCTCTCGCTGGCGGTGCTGGTTTACAATGGTGGGGGTAAGACAGCATTTTATAATTAAAGCTCTAAGTGGAATGCTTCGATTCCCCCGGTCGGTGCTGCACTCAAACACCCGTCATCGCTTCAGCTTTCTGTTGTACTTCGGTTTTTCATCCTCTTCTGTGACTTTTCTGGGTGCTCACTTGCTTCTAGCACAGTTGTCCTTCTGTGCATGCTGCATGGCCAGCAGCTGATGCTAATCTTCTTCCTCTTGTTAGGGCTACGTGGGGTCATTTGCTGCTAAAAGTCTTCTACCGCAAACCGGTTTATTCAGGCATGCCTGCATGGCTGTTAACGGCGGGACCATTACCCCTTGGCTCTGCGGGAACAGAATTATGCGAGGGTGTGGTTATTACAATGCATGTGTTGTTTTGCTAATATATCATCGCAGGCTGTACAAACACGTGCTGATAGAAGTTGATGGTTAAAACTTCTTTCACTTAGTCCACATCTTTTGGGGTTGCCACAAAAGCTAGACAGTCTGTCATAGGGCCTAATTCTGCAGTGAACAGCATGCTACTGACTAGTTTAATCTCATCTGAGACCTATACGTTAGGTACACTTCACTGGTTTACACATAATTTAAATTCACTATGCTGGGTATCAAGGTCTTCTCGGGTACACTTAAATACTCACATATTTAAACCCTTGCATTAATACTAGCCCTAAGTGATCCGTCCAGATTACGATAATTATTGCTTGTCATATCTTCCCTGCTTTTGCCATCCTGGTAAGTCAGAGGCTTTCTTGAACACAGGAAAACAAGTTTGGGTGGTGAGCAGCCGGTATATACCTTAGGTCGAGGCACTGGGACATACGGCCCAGTTTTACTCTATACCAGTAACGGAGACGCTCGTCGCACCTATGGCCGGTGCCAGTCCGGGACTCCTCGTCCCCTCATGTCACACAGAGTCTGTCACTAGGTTGGCCGGCTTGGCCACTGGAACTGGCATGGTTTGTGACAGGAAATTTCTCAGTATAGATGAGGCTAAGCTCTGTTCCAGCAGCTATTACAAGGCTGGTTCACATGGCCTTGTTTGGCTCCATTGTCTGCCTAGAGGGCACCTTGCCTCGTACTGGGACCTGGACAGCGTGCGGGGTGAGAGCTTCTTTGCCATCCTTTTATTGTGATGTCGTAGGGCCACCTCCAGACTGCTGCGGGCTCTCGTCATCAGGTTGGCTGCGGTTCCCCAGTACTTCTTTGCTTCTTCCATACTTTTTCGGCTTGGCTTCCCAGCTGCATTCAGTCATTCTCTCTTTCTCATTTGCTCTCCCTTGCTTGCTTTCAATTTCTTTTTCGCTGCTATCGTGTTCTCAGTTTCATATTCGCCGTAACGATTCCACTAGGTAAGGGCGGCGACCTTTAATCAGCACCCATCACTTGTTGGGAATCACCCCGGACTTGAACTCATGTTCACAGGTATTTATGAAGACCCTGGGGTCATCATGGGATCTTCCTGTAAACTCGGGCAGTACTATCACCTCAGGTATTCTTAGTTTCTGTTCTGGTTGGCTCACGGGGGTTCGGAGGACGTTCCCATTCCACCCGTCTCTGATATACTTAGCAGTAGTATACCATGCCTCTTGTGCCATTGGCTTTGTCGGGCCATCCCAAACAAATATGGTGGAACGTCTGTGTATATGTCGCACATTGGACTCGTCGCGTGTTATGTTCTGGGCTATTAAGGAAGTTGCAGTACATTTTATGCACAGTGCAATGGGGGAAACAGTACTCTGACCCTTTGGTTGGTCAGAATATGTCGGCCTTGCCAATACACTCGTAGCAATAGCGCTGTGGACAGTAGCTGCATATGATCGTGTACGGTCCTGTTCTGAGACACCGGGAAGCGCTGCATTGTTCCAGCAGGTAACTTTCATACAGGCTCTCTATCCCTCTTCCCACGTTCCTCATCCGCAGGTTATTTCGGGGTGCTTTGGATCATGTTCTCTTGGTCTTCGTCATGAGGCCGTTTTCCAGGACCATCAGGTTCGGCTGAGGGCTTTGGCTTGGTACTGCGTCTTCGTGCCTCATCCGGAGGTCGAATCGTCTACCTTCTGGTCTCGCATATCCCCTCCCCTGTCCTAAGGTATGCATCTCCTCCTTACTGCTTGCTCATCTCCAATCGGGTTTCCTTGACTAGTTTGGCAAGGACGGGGACTAGTACCAACGTTTTCGGTAAGGTAGCACACTGCGTACCTGCTGAGTTTTTTCCCTTCTCTCTCAACCTCTCAGTTAATGGTGAAAGAATTTCTGACGTTTTAGACACGTCATGCAAGGATGTTCGGTATCAGACACAAATATTCTAGGTAACCCTTATGTTAAAGAACATAGACACCTTAATCTGGTTAGGGTTTCTGCCCAAGGAAGGGGGTTGGGCACCTGCGGGGGCTGGTCCGGCAGAAGATTTGAGGTTAAGTCAGCTTGGTGGCCATTTCATGGGTTCTGCACTGAGCCTTGTTGGCGGGCTGGTCTAAAAGGCAGCTGCCTTCAGCTCGGGAACTCTGGGAGATCACTGTGACTACTCAGGCACGGTGCTAGGCCACTGACTTTGGTAGACGACGTTCTACAAGATCGCGGTCATCAGCTTGCGTTTGGATTGCACATCATGGCTTATATCTTTTTCATTGAACTTTCCGTATTGCCCCTGGGAGCACTGGGTGGGACCCCTTCCTTATTCCTTGCTCTCCGCGGCATTGCTGCAGACTGGCCGCATGGCCATGTACGCTTGCTGCAGAGCTGACTAGCATCATGGCTATGCACCTTGTGGAGCTACTAGGTTTCGACAGGTTGCATCCACGGGTGCTCGGGCACAGAACACACAGACTCATGAGCTATTCTCTCGCTCGTGGCGCTTGTTTACGTTGCTGGCGTATGACAGTGGCATTTTAGAATAAAAGCAGTATGTGGCACATGTCAAGATAGGAGCATACATATGCAACAGAAGTAGTTTTAGTGGTGATGTTGTATTTTCAAGTAAATTTTAGTGACTTAAAAAACTTGCTTTTCGCATTGTATAATCAAACAATTCTCATCTCCGGATATTTATAAAATTATAAGTGAAACATTAATATTACCACAACAAAAGGTAGTGTCACACGTTTCATCCTTACGCTTTTTAGGTGCAAGATATATTAGCTACATAGTAATTAAAACTTGAGTTTGGGTGGTACCCTCTCTGGCTAGAATGTGGCTACCTCATTTCCTTGCAAGCCATCTGCTGCTGTTCGTTTTCTCTTCCCTTTACCTACATTGAAAGTAGGTGGAAATGTGCTGCTCTCTTGACAAGAGGTCCCAGCGGTGGGCCAACGTTCAAAGTCTCGAAGTTCCCGTAGGTCGCGGCGCTCTCTCGTAGACAGAGGAAACAGTGAAGTAGCTGAACGATTCCTAGAAGGGGGCCGGTGCTGTCGGGAAATCAACCGATGACTCCTAAATTTGGGGGTTGCGCAGCCTCTTATATATGCTCCGAAAGGGGGCTAGTGAGGGAGGTGAGGCATGGAAGGAAAGAGAACAAGGCACCCTTTAGCATATGCCATACCACCTGTGGCGTCGAGGGAGAGTGGTCGTTACCACTTGTAGCACCTTCACTAGAATGGGTGGTGAGGCATCATGCGGTGCGTGCAGCCATGCGTTTGAGGCTGTCTGTGTACAGGTGGCTGCAACCCAAAAGGAGCGCCCTGGTGTTCACAAAATGTGGGAACCTGGCGTGTGTACGGCTTTAACGGTTCTTCTTGAGGGGCACAACTTTGGTGAGGCTATCAAATGATAATGTCATCACCCGTGGTGCGTCAAGCCCCCCTCAACTGTTAGTCAGAGCCACAGTTGAGTCTCGAAGGCGACAGGGTATTTGTCCTCGAAGTCGACTGATCGTTGGGCTCTCTCTCAGATGAGAGTGTCTCCCTCATGCTCCCAACCCAGACGGGCCAAAGGCGAAAAAAAGGAATCTTTAACCGTGCAAAGCCTAAGATTGGGACCTGAATGATCCAATCCCTACCCTGAGGAACTGAGCTGTGGAACAAAAGGGCTGAAGGCCTGGGTATAACAATTTTCCCATACTTAAAGTAAAGTAATGTTTAGTTAAAGAAAAAATTGCAAAAATTAAATTGGAATGTCATCTTAAATCACAGTTTTTATGTAAAGCTAAAAATAAATTTAATAGAAATCATCAATCGGTTTAATACATTGAGTCCTAGTCTTACAGGTTCAGCTAAGGTTCGCTTGGTGGGGTGGAGACTTCTCTTTGTTTGTGGTTCATCATGTTGGAGGAGTAAGTTTAACTTAGAATAAATATTAAATGCTTGAGTTCATAAGGACTCTTTCTCTTAAGGGGGCAGTTTACGCCATAAAAGTCGTCAATGTTACAAATTGTTATTCTGCTGATATAAAATGGTAGAGGGTATTGCAATGATGTCCCCCACCACTCCGCAGTCCTGTATATAAATTGGGCTACTTCCAGGAAGCTTTCGGTTGTGAGAGAGCTGTGGAACGCAGAGGATGCGTCAGTCTGCTGGGTGATGGGACCTCAGCACTCACGCGTGAGTGAGAGCCTAACCTTTAACCCCCGCACCCAGGCAGGCAAGTTTCCTGTAGTTATGTTGCCAGACTTCCCTGTGTCTGACTGACGTCCTCCTGCCATCCGTTCAGGTAGGCTGGCTTCATGCGTCTGACCAGCTGTGACACTCACCCGCCATGCGTGCTGCAACTCAAGCTGCCTCATTATACACTGAAGAGCCAAAATAAACTGGTCTAATATTGTGTAGGGCCCCCCGAGCTCGCAGAAGTGCCGCAAGACGACGTGGCATTGACTCTACTAATGTCTGAAGGTATGCATGAGGCAATTCACACCATGAATCCTGCCGGGCAGTCCACAAATCCAATCTACGCCAATTTGGGAAAGGGTTGCACGTCCGTCACGTTTAATGATTCTCGTCAGTCGTCATTTGTCCATTCTTTTACAATCTTTTTCTGGCAGCAGCGATGTTGAAGATTTGATGTTTTACCATATTCCTGATATTCATAGTACACTCGTGAAGTGGTCGTACGCAAAAATCCACATTTTATCGCTACCTTGGAGATGCTATGTCCCGTCTGTCGTGCGCCGACTATAACACCACGTTCAAACTCGCTTAAATCTTGATATCCTGCCATTGCAGCAGCATTAACCGATCTAGCTGCCGACCGCATCGCGTTACTCTGATTGGTTCCATACCCCTGTTATTTGCATACGCACGCCTATACCAGTTTTTTTGGCTCTTCAGTGTAGTACATTCACTGTTCCTTCACATTTCTCTGAGGTCCTACTACAGTTCTACTTTCAGGTGCCAATATTGTATCTTTCCACCACATGTAAACAAAAACATAGCCACCTGTTTTCTCTATTTAAACTGCAAAAAGATTTGCGTAAACTAAATTTTTTTAACTTCTTATCAAATGTTGTTGTATTTCAGAAAGCCTAACATAAGTGTTTACAATTTTTGACCATATTTAGGTCTGTTTTATAACTTAACTACTTACTGATAATGGCGTGATTGGTAATTATTTTAAAGGTAATTGAAATAAATGTCTTATGATAGAGCAAGCACATTATGCACATTACGAGTTAATATTTGGTCTTAACTATGTTTAACTCTAGGGAGAAACTGTACAGAATGGATTTAACCACTCGTTATTGATGCGTGAGATCTCGGGAAAGAACAAGCTGGCATTGTCACTTACCTTTCTCAACCTTGATCTGTCGTTTTATAGTTGAAAAACACCAAAATTGCAACATCCCACAAAAACAATAAAAATATTTTGATTTTTTTTACAATTTTTTTTGTACATCTGCCATTTTAGTTTTTGTTATGGAATTTTAACTGTTACAAGAATTTTTTATAACACATTAAACAAAAAAATTAGTTTAAAACCTTATAAAATAATGAACTGAAAACAAATTGTTCAATAAAAGTTTATAAAAATGTTGTACAAAATAATTGAAATTGAACTCTTTGTGATTCAGGATTTGACTCCTGGCGAGTGCAAAGTTTTGGTGACCAACAACATGTATGTAATACATACATGTTACCCCTTCTCCTCAGTCATGTATTTTTCAACTTATCCCAAAATCATTGGTGTTGCCTAGAAATACCAAATATATATGCTAGAGGAAATATAATTTATATACAGTACTTATTTATGAACACGGCAGTCCTACTGTCAAATCGGGCATCACGCTGATAGTTTGCACTCGCCAGGATTTGAACCGAGGACCAAGAACTGAGTTTCAGCGAATTATGAATTACTAACAAAGTTCGAAGCTTCATAATATTTTATCGGGATTCGAAATTAAAGCCATGGGAGTTCGTTTATCGTAGTAGTTCTTTTATCGGGCATTTGTTTGCATTTTCAGGAAATCTTAGTTTTTGTTATGCGTCAGCATTAGCAGATAGAAGTTTTCCGACTGCGTCAACAGTTTTTGTTCTAGAAGGTTTGGATTATCTACGACTCAGTTCGGAATGGCGTGAAAAGTGGTTGCCCGGCCCACGCCATAACAGAGACAGAAAATGGTGAAGGACCAACAGTGAAGGAAGACGCATCGGACGTGACGAATATCGCCCACATCGGCAATCACCCGCGACCGCTAAATCTTTTACCTTAATTCTTTTTCGGCATATACTTACTTCTCCTAAATTATTTCCTCTTGTGTGGGAGGTCACTAGGGTGCCATGAGGGAACTGACATCCCTCCTGCCTTCGTAACTTCTTCTTGCGATGCAAGTTTTCAAGACGTGAAATAAACAAACCACTGCTGCGCTGTTATCTCTTTGATTGTTTGTCTGTGAAACCTGTTCGTACTCTGCATACCTCAAGATTGTATGTGAACTGTTTCATTTGATTGAAAAATAAAAGTACAGAGTAAATAAACCGGAACTTGACTTAATTTTTTTGGCGCCTTTAAAGTTGCATGTTGCTACCAATTGAGCTAACCGTGTTGTAACTTCCAGTCATTAACCCAGACGGTGGAACGTTACAAACTTTTTATAAATTTTATGCAAAGTAATTACAAAATTTGAGAGAACGTTTCTGAAGTAAATGAAACTCAAGACAATGACTGTACACCAAGGTTGGTAGGATACAAGAATGTTTGTTATTTTAAGGAAATTGTGAAAGTTTTTAAAGCAATACATGCAACTAAGATCTATTTTAAAAAATTTATTGAAAAGGTTTTATTAAAAGTGCTTTAAAAGACTTTACTGTAACTGTACTTGATTAGTGTCTCCAAAAATATTTCATGTATTTTTTAATTTATTTTTTGACCTTTTTTAAGAACAAAGTGGCTGTGATATCAAGGTTGCCTAAAAATCAGCCCACTTCACACTGTGATCCCTGTCATGGATGGAGGATCCGAAAGAGGAACAAGCATGGACCCATTAGAATAACGTTGCCTCTCTCTGCAACCTTCTGTCCTAAAATCACAATTTTCCTATTATTCACATTAATGATTATGTTTTGGGGAGGGATACGTCAAAACACTTTTTTTACTAGAATACAGTAGGTAACTCTTTTATTAAATGTTGGTTTTGCAATACCATGTTTTACCAGCATACGAGTAATCTGATAAGTCTACTGCGGAAAAATTTATATTTGTATTTTGAAGTATATTTTGCACAATTAACTTGTAGAAAAGTAGTAGGCCTATATAGCAATTTCTGTAATCTTTTTAATGTTCATTTAGAGCACTCACTAATCAGTGCATTAAAATTTATTTTTGTAAAATGGTATGTTTATTTTTAGTGGTACGGTCATAACTATTTTTTTTTCATTTACATTGTAAAAAAATACTAGCGTTTTATATGGTAATAAAATAATTTTACGGCTAACCATTCACTTAAAATTATTGCGTATGTTTTTTCACCATTTGTAAGCTGCTCTTTTATTGATATCTTACTGGAATAATGCTGTCATTGTCATATACTTTGTGTGCATTTTTAGTGTATATTTATACATTTCTGTAGCTTTTTAAAACTTTTTTAGTCAAAATTTTTACTGGCTCGCAAGACTGCCTAAGAATGGCAAGAGTGTTATTTTGGCTAGTTATTAAAAACACTTTCTTATTTTTCCGACTTATCTACATACAAAATTGTACATACAGAAACATGCACACACAGACTGGCACACACAGCCACAGGAACAATGACCAATGCAATTTGTTTAACTATGGGGAAGAAAAGAGCTCCGGAAAGGACATCATGACATTTCCAAATTTTTCAATTATGTAGTCTACAATACATGTTCTTTTTTTTTTTGTTAATTACATTTTATACAAAGTATTTTGCGTCAGTAGTGTTTCATCCTGTTTCGCAGTGCCTTCTTTCTTTTTAAAGCAATAACTAACGTCAGTTTATTTTTATTTTAACTGTGGCAATACGTTTTCTTCCTCCCATTATGTGTTGTAAACAAAATGTTTCTGCTAGCTATATCACCAAGGAGGTTGTGTACAGTAAATATCTGGAGAAGTGCTATTTGGAGGGGGGGGGGGTGAAGTCAGTTCAGGGGAGAGAAAATGGTTGAAAGAGTAACAGAGAAGAGCGCATTAGCCAATAGGAAGAGAGTTTCCGCAAAGGTTTCCACAAGCATGATTATTTCATTCAGTGCGTACCGCTGCAGTAAGCTGGAACAAAATACCTGTAAATGTGACATTCCATAGGAAAGTAAGGTTCCCTGCTTATAGTCCGGCCTTGTATTTATATTGGAAAAAAGTAAACAAGCAAAATTTTTGTAGCGAGCAGAAATCTTTTCTTTTAAAAATTAGTAATAAATATACAGTTTTTCATATATGCGTATAAATATAAATATTTTAACTCTTTTTTTTTATCTAGGTAAATAGATTTGCACATATTTAATATTAAACTTTTGTAAACCTCTCATTTAGCATCTTTATATTTATTTT
The DNA here is from genome assembly GCA_002778355.1 of Clitarchus hookeri. Classification (NCBI taxonomy): domain Eukaryota; kingdom Metazoa; phylum Arthropoda; class Insecta; order Phasmatodea; family Phasmatidae; genus Clitarchus; species Clitarchus hookeri. Next base: position 1,131,701 of record NQII01000372.1, read on the forward strand.
GGACTAATGCTTTTAACTAACTCTTGAAATAGCTATGTTGTATTTTTCTTTTACTTCCTATTAAAATTATTTCTATATTTTCATTCCATTATCGATGAAACAATACATGTCACAATTACAAGTTATTTTGAGAAATAAATACACACGATGATCGATTAACTGAGTAATCATTTTCTCCTTAGCCATACTGTTATTTGCTTTTTCCAACTAAATTGTTTATAAAAACATTTTTTTTTTAATATTTCAATGAACGGTTATTCCATATTATACAGTTACGAATGATATCATATTTCAATTATTTTTGTCTGAGTGGAAGCCAAGTATTTTGGCAGATTATGTTTATATTCGTGTATGTAGCCTCTTTAAAATTTTAATAATATTAATTATGTTACAGATTTTGATTATTAAGTAGTCCACAGGATAAATGAAATATTCATTATATGAAATTTAAGCACTCAAAATGCTGTGGCTGTCAAAACATATGCTTACAAACTTATGTTACAGCTAGACTACTAACAAATTCTGTCCAATCAGTCATCGAGCGACTTTTCAAATTCATGTCCCTGCAGGGAATCAAACCCACGCCAACTTATTGTGATAGTGTACTGTGTTGTGAAGTGAGGCTAGTAATTAAGCAACAGAAAGGTGGTTCCAATCTTTATTTTTCTTTTGTATAGACCTAGTGTTGAGAATATATACTGAGGTTGATGTACTCGTTAGACTCTGTGCCTAATAATTCACCTTGACTGGAAAAACCCTGTAAACTTATCAGCCCATGACATGAAAACCAAACCACTCACAACAATGCAAACTTTCTATATAATTACATTCTTTCCTCTTCATTTCAAATGATTTCATACCCCATCTATTCTAAAAAAAAACCTTTTCTGGTTCTTACTTTTTACATGGCTAACCTATGCTAGGCTATTTACACTACATCAAACACATACGGTGCTTTCTGTGACATGGTGGGCTCTGAGAGGGTACATAGAGACAAAGGGGACCTTCCTAAGCACACAGAGTCTATGGGCACTCAGCAGGTACGAGGAGATGCAGGATCTCCAAGTACACAGAGTCTGTAGAGCTGGAATTTACTTTGCCGGTGTTGGCCATCGGAATCCGGGAAGAACCTGCCACAAAGTGTCTCTGTAGTGCCCCAGGCACTGCTTGGAGGTCTCCCTGCAGGCTTGTCTCGGCAGTTGGCATGTCTGCGGCAGCACGTAGACTAGAACTGGAACTGATGCCTCAGGAACTAGTACTGCTGTCTCAGGAAATGGAACGATGTCCTCTGTAGTAGGCACAACATTTTCTAGTACGGGAATTAAATTATTTCGTACTGGAATGGGCTGTTGCGGCTCGGCTGCTCTTGGAACTGTACCCTAGGATGGCTCTGTGGTACAGACTCGTGGCAGTTGACACACATCTGATGACCCCATTGATGGTGGAGTGGAGTGAGGATGCTGCTGTGTCGTCCTTCTTGGTGGAGCTTCAGACACCTTCTTAGGACTTTGAGGATGAGACTTACATGGTGATGGAGGGCGTGAACAGCCTCTCTGCTGGCGGTTGACATGGGGTGGCAGCCTGGAAGAAAGATTTCCTCTTCTTCTCGTCCATCTTCTGGTACTACCCTAGGTGGTTGTGCAAATGGTTGAAATGCTGGGTCTGTATCAAACCGTGGGTGCAACAGCTTTCTTCTTGTGCGTCACGTGGATCTTTTTGATGTTGCCCATCTAGTCTTAACTCTACAAGTGCCTTTCCTGGATGGTACAGGGGCCTTCTCACTTAGGATGAAAGCCTTTGTGGAACTGAGCAATCTTACTACTCAGTGGTCTGGTCTTGAGATACACGAGGTCCCCTGCGTCAACAGGTGGAGTTCGAGGTTTTTGAAATGCTGTGTACTTCATGTGTAAATACTCAGCTTGGTTCTTCCGAGCATGGTGTATCCTTTTTAAGCCGGCTCGTCAGATTTCTTCCATCTGTGGAATTTCCGTACGCTCAGCTTCCCATTCCGATTCCCCTGGTCTAGGAAGGGTGCGGCCGAAGAGCAACTCACTCGGAGATGTCCTCAAAGCTTCATTGTAGTGGCGACGGAGCGTGAACAGAATCTCTGGCAAGTAACTGTCCCAACAATGATGATAAATCTGTTTGTAAGTTCTAAGAGATTCTTGATCTCTTGGCTCTGCCGCATGACCCTGCGGGTGGTAGCTGGGGGTGATCCAGTGTTATACCACCCAGTGATGATAGGCATTCTCCCACTGGTGTACTGTACTCTGAGTTTCATCGTCCGTGAGGATGCTGCGTGGATATCCCCATCGAAGGAAATACTCTCATTCCATTGTGGATATGATAGTGCGGGTGTCAGCCTTGGAGAGTGAATATGCTTCAACCCATCTTGAGAACATATCGCTGATGACCAGTAGGTACTGCTTACCCTTCTGTGATCTTGGGTAAGGTACTATCAGGTCAAGGGCAATTCAATCCCATGGTTAAGATGGACATTGTTGGATTTGGTTGGCTGTTAAGGCCTCATGAGCCTTGGTGGTTGCACACCTCTGGCATTGTTGAACGTAGGCTCTTATGTCATGGCTGTTACCTTCCCATGTGTATGTACAGGTGATTTTCCAGAGCATCTTTTTGATCCCTTGGTGACCAGCTTGGGGATGTCTTCTGTCTTGGCTGATGTGCTGGGGATAGTGAATCTGGCTTGCCTAGTCTTCAGCTGTTGCTCGCGGCAGTCTAAACACTGGAATTCCAGTCCTTCGGTGTTGCATTGCAAGGTTTCTCTGCCCAACCTATGCAGATATAATGAAAGTCCTGTCCACAATGAGTGCAGCTAATCTGGACTCTTCCTGTAGCAAGACATTCCGTATGGTGCACATCTGTTCTGACATAGCGTTCTCTATCTCCTCAACCTTCAACATTGTTGTTGGTGAAAGAGTGCCACGGGGTGTTTGGCGACTCCCCAGAGCCGTACTTTGGTGTGTCCTGCCTAGTTTGGTATAGAGCTGCTCCAAGCGGCTTCCTGGTTTCGTGGTCCAATGAACTCTTCACACGAATGCCTCATGTTGGGCGTCAAGTAAATTTTGACACATCACCTGACTGGTGGTTCTATCGAGATGGGGTTGTCTGATACCCCCTCAGAGTGAGGAAGCAGTACACTCCAATTACGGGGATTGCTGGGCTCGTGGTGTTGACGACTGCCTTGCGTGGGGTTCTATCAAATCTATTATCTGCTGATAAATCTTTGGTGGTGCCAGTTTGCATGTAGTGTGTGTCCAGGCTGGGATTGGGGCAAAGCTAACATCAGTAGGATTAACAGAATGGAAAGACAGTTTTCTAAGAATTTGAGGATGAGCAGTGGGGCAAGAGACAGGTGGTCGGACTTTGGGTGGGGTAGGTGGAAGAGGGAAACCCCCTTGTGGAATAGACTGGTAGTCTGACAGAGGTTCCTCAGCTATACCCTCTTGAACTGGCATCGGATTTCTGAAATTGCTGAGGCATAGTCAGAGCTTGGTCGCGAGCAGCCTCTTCCCTTAGATCAGTATACACCTTGACAACCCTAGTTCCAGACTCAGCAGCCCCCTGGCCAGAGCCAAAGCTCGCTTAGCCGCTTTCCGCCACTCAGCTTGGTGCCGCAGCATGGGGATAAACATAGTATGAGAAGTAGGTATCCTGTGGGCTAGGACACGAATCGGGGCAACAATGGGGTCCAAAGTGTGTTTAGCGAGGTGAGCGGGATGTGCCTCCTGTAGAGCTGTGACCTCTTTTACAGTGCTGATGCCTGAGCGTCCCGTGTCTCCCTCGTAGGAAAACAGGTTCAGCGGTGTTACTGTTGATACCCTGACTGTGTCAAAGGATTTGCGATGTGCTTCCCTAGCATGGCCACCTTCATTTCCTAGCAGGAGATCAGTTGGTTTGGCAGGACTACTGCCGTAGGACCTTTGCTTCTTGTTAGGATGGAAGAAATTTTAAACACTTCTTCCTCGTGGCGACCGACAAGGCGGGACTACCGCCTACCCCTACAAACAGCACAGGAGGGAATATAACTATCCACAAAGCCTAAAGGGGCAGAGGGGGGGTTGTAGCAGCGTGTCCAGACCTGGAAATATTGTAGAGTGTTTGCGAACGAAAGGGGAGAAAGCAAGGAGGAGGGTTAGAAGTATAGTGAGCAGAGTGTAAGGGAAACACCAAGGTAGATGTGAGTGGATTTATTGTACCAGCCAATAAGGCAAACACATCAAGCCTGTCCAAAGCCTGAAGGGCGGTCCCTAGGGTGCCAAGGAGTACACGGATGCAGAGTCTTGCATGTTGCTGAAGGGGGGCAAGGGTAACCCTGGAGATATCTTGGCATGACGACATCTTAGTGGTAGGTCAACGCTCAAAGTCTCGAAGTTCCCATAGGTAGACAGTGCGGCGGGGAAACTGGTTAATGACTACTTAATTCGGGGGTCGTGCGGTCTCTTATATACACTCTGACCAGGGGTGTGCGAGGGAGGTGAGGCAATGAGGGATAGAGAGCAAGGCACCCTTCAGCACACGCCATACCACCTGTCGAGGCGAGGGAGGACGGTCAGTCTGTACCACTTGTGGCGCGTTGGCCAGAAGGGATGGCGAGGCATCATGCGACACGTGCAGCCATGCATTGCGGATGGTCTGTCTACAGGCGGCAGCAGCCCAAAAGGAGCGACCTGGCGTCCACAAGACGGGGGAAACTGGGGCGTGTACGGGTTTAATGTTTTTTTCTTGAAGGGCACGTCTGTGGCTAGGCTATCAAAGGATAATGACTTTGCTTGTGGCGCGTCAAGTGACTTGAGTTTTTGAAAGCAAACATTCCCAGACAGAAGGTAGACGTTGCAGCAAGTAGGGCATCATTCAACAAGTGAGTGTTGCTTTCATGAAGGTAGACCCCCAACACTGTTACGTACGTGCTTATTGTATTTGTGTTACATTCTTATTACAAACAATTCAGCACTACTTCAAATGTACTAGTAAATTTTTCCTCTTGTGACTGGTCAATATTATTAACCAAGGTTATTGTATCTAAGCTCTAATAAGCATTCATATTTAGATAAATTTTTTGGTATTATTTAATAAGAACCTGTTTAATCCACACATGTACACCCTGTGTTAACTTTGATTTGTGTGCATAACTGTTATAAATAACGTAACTTGTGGTATACTTTCCAAGTTNCAATTTTTTGGTATTATTTAATAAGAACCTGTTTAATCCACACATGTACACTAGGGTGGAGTGAAAAAATCATTGTTCGACAATTGTAATGGAATACCCGGGGAAAGTTGTGGGTAGGCTTCATAAGTNTTTACCACTATTTATTATCAGTATTCTGTATGTCTATTTTAAAAGGAATAATTTCACAAATTTTTCTTTGGTGCATCCCTTGCTCTTGAGATTTACAACAAACTTTCAATTTAGCTCACTTCATGTAATGTGTCTTGCTTCTCAAAACATTCTTAGGAGGAAAACTTAATTTTCAATGCTAGGTGAACAATGCAATTTGATTGGAAATTGTGTTCTGAAGAAATTAATGGAATTGAACACTTTGGTAACCAGATTAAAAGTGGTATCCCTCCTCTCCAGAAAATTTAAGAATGCTTACATTAGATATTTGGAGCAAAATAACCCATTACTAGAAGTGTCGTTTCCAGTAATTGTTAAATTAAAAAATGTAATTCATTGTTTCCCTTCATCCATTACTTGACTAATTACATTGGTGCCACTTGAAAGTATTGCAAGTAAGGTTATAACTTAAGTAATAGCAGCATCACACTCATTATTGAAATGTGTGATAATACAATCAGCTCTGCAGTTTAAAAGTCCAAGTTACTTTTATTATCTTAAGAAACAACCACACAAGTACTTATAGACTGATACTTGTCAACTAGGGGTGTAGCCAGTAGTGATGCAACGAATATTCGCATTCGCATTCGTGAATATTCGCATGTTTTTGAACATTTGCATTCGAATTCGCAAAAATGATGCCAATATTTTGCGAATGTATTTGGCAATGAAAAATGAAAATGTTTATTAAATAATAATGCAACTGCTATGATTAAGACATTTTTATTTATTAACATATTTTTTATCTATAAGAGTGTATTTTAATGATATTTGGGAAACAGCCTTGTAGTTATTCACTAGATTACATAACATAAACACACTCTCGATATTCTTTTATTCTTATTTGCCTAAGCAAAATCAAATTAAGGCAGGTAATTTCTTAAAACTTCTAAACTATATTATAACACAACTGTATGATCAAATACCATTGAACTGCTTTAACACAAAACAATGGAATAAGATATAACCCAACCTTTTTAATTACACAAATCAACTTTAAATGAGATCTTTTGTAAAAACACTTAACAATATGCATTTATGCAACCTAAAGGGTATCTTATTCAAATATGTGAGATCTTTTAATGAACTAGTAATCATGTTTAATTGTAAATCAAATCGACTTCTTATGAATAAAGTTAAAAATATATTGTGAAGAAAAACAAACAATATAATAATCTTCTTTTCAATTAAAGCAAATATGTTCTTAACATTTTGTTAATTTTAACTTTGGTACTAATACTAACTCACTAATTATGTAATTTTTAAGATATCCATTAAACATTCCTTCTTGAAATCGAAAAATAAAACTACGAAAAATTGTTTATATCTAAGCACAATTAAGTGAAACACTTAGTAATTAAATAAGAGTAGAGGAATATTAAACTTCAGAAATAGAAGTTTTGATGCCTTTTCTCCTTGCAGCCTATTTCGGTGGGGTGTGTAAAGAAGACCAGCCCCACTAAAGACCCTTTCGCTAGGCACACTAGTGGGTGGTGTTACTAAATATTGCCTGGCTATGGGAGAAATAATACCATACTTCTTATTATTTACCGCCCACCATGTAAGTGGATCTACATCATTTTCCACACGTTTATCTAATAAATATTCATTGATGGTTTTTTTTATCAAAACTTCTATAGGGTTCGTACATTCATTTTCTTCTTCTTCACTTTCGCTGGAATCCATCAGCAATTTCATGGTGTCTCTTAAAGATATAGATTTCTCTGTCAGACTGGCACTGGAACCAGATGTTTCAATCCGATGAGTAGTCATTCTGGCACGCTTAGGATTTGAACAAGACGATAGGCTTGATTCATCGTTTCCAATTGACTCTAAAATATTTTTCACAACTTGATCTCTGGTTGAAGAATTTTTGAAAAATTTTAATTTGTATCTCGGGTCAATAAAAGTTGCGGTAGCAAACAATACGTCATTTTCCAAATGGGAAAATCTGCGACATAGTTCTCGTTTAAGAACTAAAATCGTATTCCCAACGCATTCGTCGGTCACATCAAATTCACCAATAATTTTTTCCAAAGTGGACAATAATGGAATTACTGAGGATACAGAAATATTGGCTGCACTTAGTTCTTTTGTAATTTCTTCAAAAGGTCTGAGTAAAGTTATTATTTTTTCCACAATAATCCACTCTTCGGAAGTTAGTTGTGAAATCTTGTTATTCTGGGAAGCATAAAGACATAACGAATCTTTGTTTTTCAAAATACGCTCTAACATATACAAGCTGCTATTCCATCTTGTAGCACACTCTTGTATGATTTTCAGCTTTGGCTGATCGAGTCTTTCTTGTAGAGCAGCCAGTTCATCTTGAGCTACATTTGAGTGATGAAAATGTGTTGCCATCTTTTTACATTTTGCAATCACTGTTATAACGGAATCTTGTGCCTTAAGCCCCTCCTTGACAACCAGCTGAATTTGGTGTGACGAACAATCAATGTCTCTAATTAATAACAAGGAAATACCTTTTTTCATGTTTGTGCCACCATCTCTAACAATGCATTGCACTTTTTCTTTAGGTATTTCCCAATGCGACAACATGGTTTCAAGTTTTATAGCTATATTTTCACCAGTATGTCGGCCATCGTTAAATACCTCTGCGTTTAACACAATCATTTTTCTCTCAAAGTTTTTTGTTATACCATGACATGTAAGACTCAGCAAAGATATTCCTGAACAAGAATCAGACCAAATATCAGTTGTAAACGCCAATTTTTCAAATGACTTAATTAATCCCAAAATTTTATCTTTGACTTTGCCGTAGAAATTTTCACATATAAACGAAGAAAAATGTTGTCGGCTTTTTATATTATACGACGGACAAAGATGGTTCAATAGTCTGACAAATCCAACGCTTTCGACAAAACTAAAGGGTAAGTCCTCTAAAGCAATCATTTCGCTTATTAAATTATCAATTTCCAAAGACTTGGCATTGTTGTTATCCCACTTTTTTGTTTTTTCGACGCAATCAGTCAAAGACATTTGTTTCAGGTCGGTTTTCGTACATTGTCGCGAAGTGGAGGCCACAACACTTGTTGTAGAAGCATTTCGCTTTTCATTTTCCCTATTCTTTAAAGCATTATACTCGTTTTTATGCAAAGCTTCCAGGTGATTTCTCATAGCACTTGTTGTTCTTCCTTTGCGCGAGTATTGTTTATTACATATTTTGCATTTCACATTTTCAGCATCACATATTGTAAAATAAGTCCAAACTTCGCTAACACACGACCGCTTCATTTTGAAATATCACTTATCACTGTACAATTACAACAATAGAGTCTTTACAAGTTAAAAACAAAACTTAAGTATGTTGACTCGACGCTGCTCCCACCTGTACTATACAGGATGGTGGATAGCAGGGTACGTAGTAATTTGTTACGGTGTTGGCTAACGGCACCTTGGGCTGCTGTAAGAGGGGTGGCACAAAGACGTAACTGGGTTCGGTTTATTCACGCTTAACTTTTATTGTCCAAAGTTACAGTGACCTGTACATCTATGAGACCTAGCCCCTTTTGTATCTCCTCGGACGGTGGAATCTAGCTATCCCGCGCCCTACACACGTCTCGGCGAATGTTTGCGTCGGGGGGAGGTTTCGGCGGGTTGCTGAAATTACCTCGATGCTGGTGGCTGGTGTTGTCGTGCTGTCTCGGTGTCTCTCCCGCGAAGTCCTGGGCTCGATCCCTGGACGTGCAGTTCTCTCCTCGTCGCTCGTCGTTCCTCGTATCTGACTCTCTCGTGACTCCGGCGTAACTCCGTCGTAACTCCGTCGTAACTGTCTTGTCGCTGCTGCTCCGTCGTAAACGTCTCGTAACTCTCGTGTAACTGACCTCAACTGTCCTTCACTCTCGCCTAACTCTCTTAACTGTCGCGTAACTGACTTAACTGTCCTCCATGGCTCCTGTATATATACGTTTCTGTTCTATTTTCCATAGAACTCGGGACTTACCCTCTAGTGTTTGCGGTGGAATAGGGGAAGGCGGGGTGCACTGTTTTTTCCCGATTTGTAATTTCTTGTGGCGAGGGGCGATAATATGCCCGGGACTCCCTGTGTTCGCAGCGTCACGTCGTGACTCAGGCAACATGAGCTTGAACCAACTGCACCAGTTGGTTCGAGCTCGGGATTTCCTCTGGTCGTTAGGCCATCGGTTTACAGCGTGAGTAAGAATAGCATCGCCACTACTGGTAGGTATGAGCGGTACGCGTCAAGGTTAGCTCAAACTAAATCTTTACGAAAACATTATTAGCAGCTAACTTCATTCAGTAAGCCAGCAATCACGATTTGTTTACTTCGTTCAGAGTCGGGGCATATGGGCTACTCTCGGTTTTAACATGGCCGCCCGGCTGGCCAGTTCTAAACGCGCGGTAAAATTCGAGTTCGTAGGTGCACGCTTTTGGCGCCATATTTGAAAAACCAACATTCGCATTCGCATTCGCGAATGTTGGAGGTGAATAGTCGCATTCGCATTCGCATTCGCGAATGTGGAAAAATCGACATTCGTTGCATCACTAGTAGCCAGGAAGGGACTTGATGTCTGTATACCCTCTCCCCCTCCCTCCTCTTATTCATTAAAGTTGTCAACAGTTAATATTAAAAGTATTAATAAACTTCAATTGTGAGAAAAATATGTAATTCCTTTAAACCATTATACAGTAGACTCCATATCCACCATTTTTCAGGGGACTGTCAAAAAATTTCCATACATACGGGATTTCAGTACATGAGAGTTCTGATATGTGCATCAATAAAATACAACTTCTGACCTTAATAGACTTGTTTTTGACCATTATTAGAGCTGTACATTATCTGGGAATAAAGTTTAGCTAATAAACACATTAAAAAAAGGAATTTTTTAAAAAGCATTACTTTATTACTATTATTGTAAATAATACATTAAAAAGCATTTAGCATCAACTTATTTAAATAAAGACTATAACATCACAAAATACAGTATATAATTGATTGTAATCCGACACAGATTGCCAGCTGACCCAAAACTTTCAAACCCTCTGAAAATGAAAATAATATGACACTGATTGCACGCCAAATTTTGAATGTACCCGGCACACTCAATAAGCTAAGAGTGCTTGGAGAGTTTATCGATCTGGCAGTGTGTTCACGGCGGGCAAAATGGAGAAGGAGAAGCCTCAGTAGCGGTAGGAGTGAAACTATCTACCCCTCCCTTCCAAACTGGTTGGCATTCAAAGGGAGGGCGCAAGGACACTACTGTGGTTGCTAGGAAACTAGCTCTCTCCTCGCAAGCCATGTAAGGGGAAGAAGTGAGCTTTTCGGAGCATCACCAAGGACGGCTGAAGCTTGCGCATCCTAGGTCCAGGCCACATATCTACACTGCAGCAATCTACATTTATGTTGGCAATGCCATCTCACATGACAAACATACAGTTAAAGTAATTAATGATATTTCACATAATTGACATTGTCCCAAAAGTCTTTTCCATTCGAATTGCCCCATATATCAGCGCAACGAGGCAGCTGCCGTCAAGTGCAGCAAAACTGAGCCTCACACTACCAGTAGCAAACCTGCTAAAACCGATGCACCAGTACATGGAAACACCAATGCTAGGAAAAAGGAGGGGCCTGCAGCCCCTGCAAAGTGGGCAGGGCTCTCAAGGTTAGTCTTTTAGCTGAACTCCTGTAGATAACTATCGAGATCGAACAACAGGAACTAGTAGACACCCTTGACATGGCAGCAAATGCTAATTTTATCCGCATTACACTATTTCCCCCTTCACAGCACAAGACAAAACCTAACACAGTGATGATTCACATGGCACAGAAAGGCGCTGCTACCCTATGTACCAGCGGGGAAGTGTTCTTGAATGTAACAGTAGAAGGGGAAACCACAGAAGAGGATTTTTTTCATGGCAAATGAGTTACATGAGGCAGTAGGCAGTCATGGCATTCTAGCCAACGGGCAGTTATCGCCTGCAGCCAAGGCTGCATCTACTTGGGTCAGACCTAGCACCATGCAGTCACGTGGAAACAATTGGACACCAATGAGCCCAGGAATTTGACTTTGGTTGATGAGCTAAACCATTAACTGGTCAACAGTGAGGTCAGCAAACTAATTGAAATCTTCGAACAGTATAGGAGTGTGTTTGAGCATAGCACTTGCACACCGCCTCCTTCATAACTTATGAAATTCTCTTTTGACCGAGAAAAGGGTGATTAACAATAAGCCGGGTCAATCAACTGTCAGAGTACTGGTGCAGAATAATCAAATAGCAGATCACCAATACAGAAAAGCAAGACATAATAGCGCCCTCTAATTCTGCTTACAACACCTAGTGGTTCTCGTACCTAAGAAGCACAGAACGTTTTGGTTCTGTGTGAAGTATTGCGACCTCAACCAAATTATGCAGTCTCTGGCCCTACCCACTATAAATGTGAGTCATACATTAAAAGTTGAAAGTATTGGGCAAAGCCAAAGTGCTTAGAACTTTAGATATGTGCAGTGGATACTGGCAGATCCCAGTCCACCCAACCACGCACAAATATACGGTCTTCACAGCTCTGAATGGGGAAATTTACCAATTCAAGGATATTTCATTTGAGCGGAAAAATACTCCAGCCATTTTCCAGAGATTCGTGTTTACCATGATACTTATCAGTTACATTGGCCAATTATGTCATGCCCACCTTGACAACGTGATTGTCTATTCAGACACATGGGAAGATCACAAGTGGCACCTGCAGCTAGTGCTGGAGCAATTTGCCTTCCATGGACTAACCTGCCACCTCAAGAAATGCTACTTCGGTAATATATAGGTAAAGTTTCTGGGACACTGCATGACACCAGAAGGAAACTTCCCACAACCTGAGAGCATACATGCTATCATTGAGGCCCAGGTGCCTAAGATCAAAAACAGCTAAGTTGTTTTCTGGGTCTGTGCAATTGGCTTAGAGACTACATACCTAATGCAGTTTAGCACACTGACTATTGAACGAAATGCTAAATATTACCCATGAATGGGAGTGGACCACAGACAAACAAGCTGTTTTTCAAGCCCTGTAGAAACAATTTGAGCAGTCTGTCATGCTTTATCGCCCTCTACCCAATAAGCCTGTAATCCTCCAGATGGACACGAGTGGCATAGGCCACGGTGCCGTTCTGTACCAATAGGGGGAAAATTGAGGATACAAATTAATAACCTTAGCAAGCACTTAAGCTTTCAAACGTCAAAAAAGAGGTATAATTCAAATGAACTGGAATGCCTGGCCGTCATTTGCATAGTAAAGAAATTTTGCTCCTATCTAGAAGGGCCACCTTTTATTTTGCGCATTGACAACTGAGCCATCACCTGGTGGCACACAGCCAGCACCTGCAAGTCTTTGCTGGGTAGATGGGTCCTACTGGTACAGAAGTTCACTATGTGTCCAAAGGAAAAAATTGAACTACCTAATGTCTTATCTCGGGTCGCAGTGGTCGGACAAAAAAAAACGGATGCAAAGCAAGGAGTGGGAGCATATGTTGCCTCTTGAGCCACACCCCCGTCCACTACGACCAAAATAAATCATGGTGCAGGAACTTACGGCTGCTCTAGACCAAGAGAAACTCACCATGCAACAACAGAGCAATTCTGAAGCTTCGAGCATGTTAAGGCAGTTTCTTCATTGGTTCAAAGATGAACAAATGTATATTTGGGTAAGACCAAATTTCACTACAAGCAAATGGAAATTGTGGGCATCGCAGAGCCTACAGGTATAATTATGCCACTACTTCCACCAGCATCCCCACACAGGAGTTGACATTCCGCTATTACTGGGACACATTGCACCAGGATGTACAAAATTACATCTATAAATGCCATGCTTGTGCTGCAAATAAAACATACAGTGTACAACAGAACCAACACATACCAAAAAGATCCAAACTGCAGTGGGAAGTCACAGCTGTTGACTTGATGGGCTCATATTCGCACTCCACAACTGGCAAATATTACCTAATGGTGGTAACGAATCTCTACTGTAGATGGGTCGAAGCTTACCCGCTCCCCACTACTGAGGCTTCCGCTGTGATCCACTATCTGAATGCTGAATTTTCCCCTCACTGGGGATACCAAAAGAGTTTACAGTCGGACAACGAAGCACAGTTCACCAGTACCAAGCGTCCAAGCGTGACACGGCCTGTAGAAATTGGGGAGTAGATTTCCAGACTACTCCCAGTCACCATCCTCAGGGAAATGCCACTGAGAGAAGGAACCAGGAAATAAAGAAAAACCGGTGTATTCAGATGGGAGAAGACCACCACAAGTGGGATTAGCACATCCCAGAAATTGTGTACATGCTCAGACTAAGATAGAACAAGGCCCTCAGCGCCTCTCCCAGTGAAGTGCTATTTGCTTACATCCTGTGTTGCTCTGGGGTGATTGTCAGTGGGTAGCCGATCCAGCCAAAGCCCCTGCTGTGGAAGAAATTCAGTGTATCAATCTACGAAACATAGAGAAAGCCTGAAAGGCAGCAGGAATATGTATGCAGGAAATACCCTGAAAAGAGGATCTACCACGCCCCATTCTCCATGCAGGAGACTGCGTATATGTTAAAACAAGACCCCTGAACAACTGCGCTGCAGTATTCCACATGGGATTCCACCCTAAATGGAAAGGCCCACAGAGGGTACTGGAAGTTAGAGGGCACGTAGTCTGGGTGGAAGACAGTTGGGGAAATGTACAAAAGGTGAATATTGCACATCTAAAGCAAGTCCATGCACCCAACATCGAACCACATCTAATTGTACATGCACTGGTAGATCAGCTGGAGCGCCCCTGATCAGTTCAAGGAAGTAATGACCTAACGTACCCTACTGACTCACTTCCCACTCCAGAGGACAGAACTACCATCACGTTTGCTCACTCCAGTCACTATGCATGCTGGGGAGAGAAGAAAACTTGAGGCTCCAGCCGCAGCGGGCCAATCCACAGCAGAAGATTGGATGACTCAGCTCCTTCAGAGCCAGTTACTTCATCTCCCCTCTCACTTCACCCTCAGTTAGCCACAGAATAGGGGAAGTGCCTGCTTACCTATCTGCCATCCCAGCTGAGAGCAGAGGCAACAACGACCTTTGTGCCATGAACTGCAGCCGAGCCACCTCCCTGCGTATGTTAGGTCCCTACTCAAAGTCATCACTTGCCATAGCGTACATGCAGAGTTTACAAACTCATGCTGTTTATGAGACTGAAAATAATATTTGTGTCACAGTAAGTGTTTGCCACACTGCCAAACTTGATGAAACAATTGAAAATATATAAAGTATAAAAAATTTACAAAAAAAAAATTGAGATTATGGTGACAAGAGCTAATGAAGATTTTTAAAATACATGTTTACTTGCCCATATAAAAAATGCTTTGCTGGGTTGTGCCAACAATAGTTTGAGTTAAAAATGTAAAACTTAATTAATAAAAAAGGCATTTTCCTGACAATTATTATCAAAGCTGCATGAAAAACCTTTTTCCTTTTAGTTTTTCTCATTTCAACGACGTATAAACATGTCAAAAATTTCAGTTTCTAGTTTCTGATAAGTTTCATACATGCTTGTTGACAGGCATTCTAAACTTCAGTGTTCATGGCTAGTAATGCTTGTAACGGTATGGCAAGTCCTGTGTGACTTAAGTATTCAGTGCAACCGCCTACATATAAAAAACTAATATATTAAAGAAAATTAAAAGTTAATAATTTTAAAGCATTAACGGTAATATTTCAAGAGACTTCTTTGCTATAGTAACTCAAATAGCCTGCCATGTATGAAAGTATTTATTTCTTAAGAGAACCGTTCAAAGATTCTGTTGCTTATGTTCCTCAATGGCTCGCCTTCTGTAGCCTCAAAAACTTTTTATATATGGCTGCTACTGTTTGATATAGCACTCTCTTCCTCTTCCCTTTTTTTTTAAATTTCAAAAAAAGCAGTCTGAGTTACAGAGCTGATTTCGTGGAGACACATTCCCAATGGGAGAAAGAGTTTGTTTTCGAAAATAACCATTCACATTCAGTGTTTGAACTGTTTTGCTGTAGAGCTGTTATTTCTGCTATGTAAGAGAGAAGAAATAATTTCAAGCACATTGTGATTAAAATAAGTAAAAATGTATTTCAAGTATTCAGTTCAAACTAATTAATTACAGTCCAGTTAAATATTATGTAGGCAATAAAATACCTTTCTGAAAATCCATAAGTGCAGTTATAACTACTACTCTCACATTTTGTGTAACATTTTTTATCGCTTTAGAATTTCTGCTAGAATTGAAAATGAATACCAAAAACATTTTTCCATGGTTTTGTGAAATGATTCACAAATCTGCAAAAATCTTGAAATTTTTTTTTTTGGTGGAAACTTCCTGTAAACTTCTTTGTAATGGGAAAATCAATTATGTGGGGTGTTTCACTTTTCGTCATGCTCTGCCAGATAGATTATGATGTACTCTGCTATCAAATTTAGTAGTCAGTGGAAGTTATGTGAAGTATTTGCTGTCTCTGCCACATGTACACTTCCGTCCGTTCGACATGAGAGAGGAACACCATTATCCAATAAATAATTTCTCAACAGCATGATTAGAGGTAAAGTGGGTAGCGAATGCCCATTTTTCTCTTGTCGCATTCACTGGATTATTAAAAATATTATTTTTTTAGTCAAAATGTATACATTTTCCCACAAATTGTGATTTTAGACAAGTTACGGCACTACCTCTCCCTCTAGCTTCCTTGTCACCAAACAGTGGTGCACTCTATACCAGTTACTTAATACCAATATCCCTTCCCTTCCATACCATGGGACTGAGTTGAATGGCGAGAGAACCAATCCAGAGAGCTTGCATTGGTTCTTCATGACTATAAGACCGCCAGCATAGCATCACAGCGCCAAGGATGAGATCCTGTGCACCTGTGGCTTCAGCTTCCAGCTGGGAGAGCGAGGTGGGCCTCCTTGATGCGCCACGGGCAACGTCCTTTAAACCGCAGAGTCTCCACCTCAGCTGCTCCCCCTCCCTCTCAAACTAAGCCATGCCGCCCCCAGATCCTGCAATGTCATCGCATTAACCTACTCGTCTGGTTTGAGAGGCTTGTCGCTGCCTGGTTGCAGGCAATCCTGCACTGCATGCAAATCTGCCACTGATTTGTGGTTGCGTTCTGCCCCTCGGACTTGCTCCTTGAACTGGAGTACTGAAAGTACATCCAGGCCACGCAGCCAGGAAAATAAGCTCTATCTCCTCCACTGATCTTCCTCTCCTGTCCCTAACTCTACCCGGCCAGACGGGTATAAATAGGACTTGCACAGGCCCCTCGTGGCAGTTCATGCCTTCACCATACCATGTTAGTATACTCTGGAGGTCCTGTGAACTCTGAGTTAAACGGTGTTGGGCATGGCTAGTACTTGAATAGGTGACCGCCAAAGACCGTTATGTTGCGTTGGTACATGTACAATATATGCAAAGGCATTCTACCTCTAGGGCACAGAGGTGTGGCCCACTGAGGACTAGTTGCATTTACATTTACCTCATGGCAGTTCATTTTCTGCTGCAGTATGTTCCTGCTAAGTCTCCACACTGTCCATTTGACTTATGTCTATGTCTGCCTGCATAGTATTCAAGACTGTCCTCTGTGCTCTGTGCACCAGTCCATCTCTCTCAAGACGCTTCCAAGCTAACGGATAGGGTTCTGTACTATTGTGCTGGTCACCTATATATTATCTTGACAGGTGTCACCCTCATCCCACTTTTCCCTGAGCTAGTAATCTATTCTTCTTTTGGAAGTTAGGTTACGTTGCCCTTCTAGTGTCCTGGCCACAGGCTGGGATATATACAATTTTTTTTTGTAAAGCCATATACAGTGAAATCTCGATATTTCGCAACCCGATTATTCGTATATCCCGCTAATTCATACAAATTTGCCGGTCCCTTGAGAAAATCCCTTTAATTCGTAAAAAAAACAATGCATTCCGGTCCCCTCGATAATACGTATTTATTTTGGTGTTCGAGCTCAATTAAAATGTCTTATAATTCTTATTTACAACTTAAAAATCTCGTTAACTCGTAATGTTTTTAACCGTAGACTGTACACCAGCTCTAGATTTATGCAATTCGGGCAGAGTAAAAAAGACCGGAAGGGTACTGAGGGACGTAGGAGGGTTTGAAGGGCAGGAAATGATGCCGAGCAGGCTGTGAGGCAATGTGTCTGTGATTCTCAGAACTAAGAGGCGCCTTGCTGTCCGCTCAATGGTTATGAGAGGGTAGGAAGGAGAAGAGCGAGTGAAAAGTTAGTCAGTTTGGTCTTAGCCATGCCTCCGGAAAGAGCTAATAAGTATCTTTCCATTAGAGAAAAAAAAGAAATCATTACCGCCGTGGCCGGTGGTGATAAACAAAAGGACGTGTCCAAACGTTATAACGTTCCTCCTTCCACAATAACATCAATTCTGAAGAACAAGGACAAGATCGCCTCCCAGACATCGGCCAGCAAAGTAAAGCGCTTTAAGACTGGTGAGTATCCACAACTAGAAGAGAATTTAAAGAAGTGGTTTGCGCAAGCACGGAATTCGAATGTACTAGTTGGAGGAAACATTTTAAGAGAAAAAGTAATAGTTTTCGCAGAAAAACATGGGAATTAAAGACTTTCATGCAATTGATGGTTGGTTTGATAGGTTTAAAAAAAGGCACAGCATAAAATTGAAGAAGCTTAGTGGGGAAAGTGCGAGTGTATCGGCCGACGTTTGTTCTGAGTGGAAAGACGAATTGGGAGAAATCATTGATTCTTATGAGCCCAACAACATTTTTAATGCCGATGAGACGGGGTTATTTTATAAGTGTCTCCCCGACCGATCAATGTGTTTTAAGGATGAAAAGTCTCATGGCGGAAAAAAATAGTAAAGAACGTGTAACCATATTGTTGGTCGCCAACATGGATGGATCGGAGAAATTAAGACCGCTCATGATAGGCAAATCAGCCAAACCAAGATATTTTAAAAACATAAAAACTTTTCCGATGACCTACTGTGCAAACAAAAAAGCGTGGATGACGGGCGAATTATTCAAGGAATGGATACAATCAGTGAATGCTGATATGGAGAAAAGGCAGCGAAAAATTCTGCTTTTCATGCATAATTGTACGGCCCACAACAATACCCCACCGTTCAGTCATGTTAATGTTGTGTTTTTGCCTGCCAACACTACTTCTAAGCTGCAACCTCTAGACCAGGGCATAATTAAAATGTTCAAAACCTGTTACCGCAAGGAAGTAGTGATGCAACTCCTTGACAGCATCGAGGATGGGGAAGATCATAAAATCACCTTATTTTCAGCAATGAACATTGCTCACAAGGCGTGGCAAAGTGTTAGCGAAAGCACAATAAAAAACGGTTTTCGTGCTGTGGATGCACGAAGGTGGAACTTTCATCAGCAGTTACTGAACAAGACTTAGAATTCCCTGTGAATTGGAATTTGTCTTCCTCAAAATGAAGAAAATTCTATAACGTTTGAAGATTTAGTCCATTTTGACGATGGTCTAGCGGTAGCGAGGATTCTAACTGATGACGAAATTTTGGCTCCATCTCAGGACATTGATGGTGAAGGTGATGACTAGATGATGTGCTGACAATTACACCTAAAGTGGCTAAACAATATATCAACAACGTGCGCCATTTCTTAGCGAAATCAGACGTTGGCGATGAAGTATTTTCTGCTTTGAACATGCTTGACAAAGCCATCGACAATACCCGTCTGCAAGGCTTGCACCAAAAGAAAATTAAAAATTTTTTTAAAAGAATATTTTTAATGTATTTTTTATTGATGTAATTATTGATTTATATATACAGTACATATGTATACATAATATGTAGCCATGCGTTTATCATTACATATTAATGCAAATTTGCATTAATCTCGTTATTATGTATTTTTTCTTTTTTTGCTCCCGATTATTGGTAATCCCACTAATTTGAATATCTCGATAATTCATATTTAACATTCAGTCCCTTGACAATTCAAATTATCGGGATTCTACTGTACTTAGTATCCCGTCTTTTACCTCGTTTACCATGTATCCTTCCCAACAAACTGCAGTCCTTTCAGGCTCAGGCACGGTCAGAGATCCGAAGCCCTTCAGGCTCACAAATAGTCCACAGTGGAAACCGCTCTTTACCTCGGTCTGGGCATCTGACTACCAGCAATAATACAGCAAACCTCACTTAGAGACCTACTCATAGGAGACTTGGTAAGTATAGCCTGTTCACAGTTTCTTCACACTTTTTGAAAAATCACACCATGTATGACGTTTTTGGTTGTTTCCTAGATGTTAACATAAAAGTATATTATTTGTGGTCAGAATGAACACTTACTTATATTTTATCTATAAATTACAATATTTCGCTTATAAATATGAATCTGCAATGCTAGTAAAAAATAGTTCTTATGCAAAATATTATTACATTGAGTGCGCAATAATGTGGTGCGCTGTCCCTTTGGTGTATTTTTTTAGACGTAGTTAAGCTTTGTTTACACGAGGCAAAGGAATATCCTGAAAGTAGAACTTTAACAGGGCTTCAGGAAAGTTGGAAGGAACTATGAATGGACTATAACGACAATTATAGGTGCATCAAAATGTCAAATGCTATAAATGCTAAATAGATGCTAAAACTTTCAATAACTGCTATAATTTGCTAAATTAAAAAAAGAAAAACATGCTATAGGGTGAATCCAAAATAAGACCCCCTAAAATAAAATTACCTCAACTATAAGTTTTTTCAACTCAAGATGCCTTTCAGTATATGACACCTAATGTAATTCATCAAATATAAGCTGCCCCAAATTAAAATTCACTCAAATTCAATATGCCCAAAAAGAGACTTGAAAATTATACCCTGAAAATTACTCAAAAATAAGACGTCTCTAAAATAATCCCAAAATAAGACAACATTCCCCCCATCCTGAAAGAAAAGTATCATTTCCTGATTTACTTAGGTATGGGCAAACAGTACTTCAAAATATTTGGGAATGTATTTTAGGTGACTGTTTGTGACTTTTAATAAATGTTTCAAATATCTTTATATGTATTGACATTAAAAATAAATGTTAAAACTTACTGCTTTTATTCAGAGTAAAAAATGTTAAACTATACTCTACACTTGGGGGGGGTTATATATATATAGAAGACTGCATACATGATAATTATACAATTGCTAGTAACATGTATAGTGTGCTACANAGGCAAACAGTACTTCAAAATATTTGGGAATGTATTTTAGGTGACTGTTTGTGACTTTTAATAAATGTTTCAAATATCTTTATATGTATTGACATTAAAAATAAATGTTAAAACTTACTGCTTTTATTCAGAGTAAAAAATGTTAAACTATACTCTATACTTGGGGGGGGGGTTATATATATATAGAAGACTGCATACATGATAATTATACAATTGCTAGTAACATGTATAGTGTGCTACACTTAAGATGCAGTAAAAGAAATGGAAGCCACATTTCCTTCCTTTACTTGTGTTTTTTATTCTAGTTATTAAGCCCTACCAGTTAATTCTGACTTAAGAGTTTCTGAAATGCCTTGTACACTAATGAATGAAATACACACATCATATGTAATGCATTAACATGAATTATTACACTATGCTTATATTGTCGTCTGCAAATTTCTTAGTGGAAATATATCGGCCAACTGAAAATTATGGGAGAAACAATTGATATATTTATTACTGTTTGTCATTAAATATTCTACATAATGCTAAAACTCCTTTTTAGAAATGCTATAAAATGCTAAAAATCTCTTCTCAAAAATGTTACAAGATGCATTTTCAATTGCTATTTTCACATAGCTCTAATGATATTGCTGCTTCTCTAGGGTCTCTGGGGAGTAGACGTAGTGAGGCTTACCACCTTCATTAAGAGCATGTGCACCTCCCAAGTTGGAAACATTTCCTGACTCAGCTAGTGATAAACACTGCATAGCAAGGCTCACCACCATCAGGTTGGAGAAACGCCTTTCATTGGGAAGTGGAGCGATTCCTAGGCATTGACACCAGAGAGAGGCTCCAAGCTCTTTGGATGGTCCACTCTCACCGTTTACACAGTCTTAGGCCACCTTGCTAAACCACACGATTTTGCCTAAGCCTTAACACACACCTCGCCACATGCCCCACCATAGAGCATAGAGGGAGAAAAAATGTGAATTAGTGCTTTATTAATGCCACAAACAGAAATATAAATGCATTAAACATAATTTATAAGTGCTACATAATTTCCACTGTTTCTAGGCATAGTATATGGTTTGGTGCATTTACTAATTTATTACTCACTGGAAGAGAATTGTTAATTACTTTGTAAGAATGACTACACATTAGATTGTACTACGTAGTAATCAAATATCTGAAAGTCTACCATAATATTCTTTGTGTCCCAACAGAGTTAGATTTTCAAATTACTTTTTGAAAATCTAACTAATTTGAAAAATAGGTAATCCAGGATGGTGGATATAGATCCTCCCTGATGTTTTTTGTTCTAAACTAAATTTTAACAACCATGCAATAAATGCATGAGCCACCTCTTTGCAATAAGGTAACATATTTGTTCAGATATAAACATCTAGTAAGAATAAAGTGTATGTTGTTGTGCAATAGGTTGTTTCTGTGAGAAGCACAGGTTGCCAAGCATAGAGCTTGTGTAAAGGTTAATGAGCTAGTGTTGTGTGAAATGGCATGCTTGCTTTGCAGCTTGAGAAGGATGTGGTATCGTGCAGCTGCTGGGTTGACTCCTTGGATGTCGTTTACAACCACAAGGACATACACCCATGGGTTGTCGCCAACTTCCTGCGTTCACAGGGTGCCACGGTAGGTGCATTGCACTCTGTTCACACATATAATACCAAATGTACAAGGGGCTGCGGTGGTATAGTGGTCATACTACTTGCCTCTCACCTGGGTGAACCAGGTTCAATTCCTGGCTGGGTCGCTCCCAGATTTTTGCATGTACGAATCATGCCAGACGATGCTGCTGGTCGGGGTCGGCTGGTTTTCTTGGCAATTTCCAGTTTCCCCCGCCCTTACATTCCGGCATGACTCCATACTCACCTCACTCCACCCTCATTGGCTCAAGACCTTGATGTAAAGAGCTGCCCGAATCTCTCCACTTCACTCTATCAAGTGTTCACCTTTTGCACTTATGCACCATTTTGTCTCTAAACCAGGCACATTTTCCAAGAAGTGTTTATCGTTTTTATTAGTTAAAAAAAAACAGTTTTCAGTCATTGGAACTATTGCAATTTTAAGGGGCCGCTGTGGTGTACTGGTTAGACTACTCGCCTCCGACCTAGGCAAACTGGTCTGATTCCCGGCAAGGTCACTCCCGGATTTTTGCGTGTGGGAATCGTGCTGGACGATGTTGCTGGTCAGGAGGATTTCTCCGAGATCTTCAGTTCCCCCTGCTCTTTCATTCCGGTGCTGCTCCATACCTCGATACCATACTCACCTCACTTCACCTTCATCGGCTCAAAACCTTGGTGTTAAGAGCCACCTAAATCTCTTCACTCACTCATTCACCATCACAATTTTGTGCTTTGTAACCACATGAACATGTGTATGGTGACTGTGTCTGAAATCATGGCCCCAGATATATGTTAACTGAGTGTGTTAATATGATATTTCAGGATGTGCCCAGTGTAACACCAGCAGTACCCACAGTAGGGGAGAAGAGTGAGCGTTTGCTGTCGCTCGTGAAGCGATACACATTTCGGGGGTTGGTGGATTTGCAGTGTGTGTCATGTCTTGTGCGCCTGTCTGAGGACTCAAATGCCACTGTGGCAGGTGTAAGCCATGTTGACCTCAAGTATGTTGTCTACCAGTTGGCGGACTTGCAAGGTATGTGCCCCCTCCACCACAACACTTGTATCTCTCGTGTGAATGCATATGTTTTTTTTTATATTTGTTTATTATTATCTGTAACAGAAAATTCTGTAGCCAAAGGTGTGGTAAAAAATTACATAATTTACATGCTCTTGAGGCAAAAGGAGAAAAACAAAGAAACTTTCTTTCTTCTAGAAATATTTGATGCAGAATCAGTCTTAAATCAAAATACTAAATTTATTGGACTACCTACAATTTTCTTATCAAAAATTTGTCATTATGAATAATATAAAATATTTCAGCTTCACTCAGAGAAAATAAAATTTGTGTAGTTTTATATTCTGTCATAAATGAATGTAGTTATGTAATTCATATTACATACAAAAAGGAAAATACCAAGTAATTTGTGTATGGTATCATCAGTGACAGATATGAAGTACTACGGAACCCGTACTTCATACTTTTATATTTTTCACTCTTAAAATTTTTTACATCTCTCTTTCTGGTTACAATTAAAGCACAAAATCATATCTCCACAATTAAATACAGTAGAACCTTACTAAAACAACCCTTCACAGTTTCCAAAAATATTGCCATTTTGACAGATTGGTCGCTATAGATATTTTGGGAAATTTTGGAGTAATTTCGACACACCCCCAACTTGTATAGGTCAAAATTTGCAATTTTTGACATCAAGTCAGTGTTTAATAATTTCTAGTGTGAAAATGACATGTTTTTTAAATTAAATATAAATTTTATTTAATAGTCGTATGAAAAAGATGATACCCAAGAGGTGTATACTTAGTGTTCCCTGTCACTCAAAATGTTAAAATTATTGAGCGGCGCGGGATTTTACCAAGCATCTTAAGTCCAAGCAACTGTCTCTGGCTTAATATCAACATGATTTTCGCATGGAATATTAATTGAATTAAACATTTAAGACATTTTCTGTATAAAATCATACCACAGAAGCGTATCTGCAACTTCTCTTGTCGCCAAACAATTACAAAAACTTTAACATTGGAGACTGCATACTTTTCAGCGGGTAATTAATGAAACATTAATTTGTATTAATAAACAGACCTCTTTCGAATAAAATAATCCCACAGAGAAGTACAGTAGAACCCCGATTTTGCGAGGTGCCTGAGAATGACCTTGCAAAATCGTTGACCTCACAAAATTGTTTCCGACTGATTTTAACCTCCTAAAACCCCAATTTGCATTAAATAGAATTTTTGGTGTTAAGTCAGCTATAATTGTATTTAATCGCAAACAGAACATGCTTTTAAAGAGAATATAAATTTATTTTAATAAATATCTTCTGAATAAAATTATACCCCAGAATGGCATATACGACCTTCTCTTTTCACAAAATAAAAGAGGAAACTTTTGGTGCCGTGTTACTTTAAGTGAGCCCATAGCTCATTTCCAGTAGTTTCTTGTAGAAACAAATTATTAATTCAATATTACTTTGTTTCAATAGACAGAAGTCTTCTGAATAAAATTATACCCCAGAACATTTTATACGACTTTACCTTGCCACCAAAAAAGCGTAAAAATAGCGGTGCACACTTATTGTGCATATATTAAGTAGACAGCATAATGTCCATGTGTAAACATTTATCACACTGGCACAGTGGTTTTTATTGTACAGGCAGGTCGGCCTTGTTAAGTGTACGATAGCGGACAGTTGCTGTTGCCAGTCGCCACGTGAGATATCTTATATTTCTGCATATTTTACACCACTGCATAATTTATGCACCCTAACTTTTTATCACCAAACCATGAAATAAAAAAATTATGCGCTATTTATGCAGTAGTTTGTACGAGAGACTGGTGACGAGATGTGGAATAGCAGCTGGCAGCACAGAATATGGCCAGCCAGCAGGCAGTAACCCTGCGCTGGAGGCTGCGAGTAAATAAGCTATTTTTAGACATGCCTGGAGGGAGAAAGGTAGAGCCACCCTGTCCTCAGCTCCTCATCTAAAATATGTAAGACAGCCAGCCACACCTTTCCACCACCCTCCCTCTTGACAATGTAGCGGTGCTAGCTAGCCTGCCACGCCTCGTCACCCTCTTCACAGATGCATCAATCGACCGATCACGCTATATCGGCGCAGACCAGTTCAAGGCCAGTGAAGGATGGATTACCATATCAATTTTTCTAAAACTCCAATAACTATTAATTTTATTTTTAATGTTATTTCAGAATGATTTTTCTATGTTTCTGTTTTTAATTCTTTCTCTTTTTTTTTTCCCCCCCCATTTTTATTTTTATTAAATTCCATTTTAGTTCTTTAATTGCATATTTTGATCAGTGTTCCTTAAATTTTGTGTCGCCAAACTGTAAAAGCTATGAGAAATAAAAAATCATTGTTTCGCCGGGAAGGGTGGAAAGTGGGACGTGAGAACACATTGTGGCACATCGGTCTAGCCAGGCGTGGTGTTACAAGTTCACAACGGCCTTCATGTGTCAATCACTGCGCTGCGGCATGTGAACTGTTAGGTCATTATCTCAGCATAGTATATTACGTAGTTGTAGTGTTTGTTAACGTCAAAGTGTACACTAAATTATTTTGAAATTTTTTGGGGTATATCATTTTAGTTTTATTAAAGTTATAAACTTGCTTCAAAATTTTTTTTTACGATGCCCACACATATTTATGCACCCCGAACTTTCAACTTAAAATATGGTATAAAAATCACGTAAAATATGCAGAAATGTATGGTAAGCAGGCGGAGACTCGCAGGGTGTGTGTGAGGGGGAAGATGGGAAGTGGGAGAGGGTGTGTGAAATACGGAATCCCTTTGTGATGTCATGTATCGTGCAGCACAAGGCAGGCTAACCTTAAGGCGCCATGCAGTGCGCTCATTTCAAAACAGTACTGCCACTTTTTTAACTGATTTTCTCATTTTTTTTTTTGTTCTTCATATTGCGGCATACAGATTAAGAGTAGCAATATTGAAACCCTTATATTTTATCACTGTGGACTGGCAAACTTATTTTTAATCAGTTTTCATTACCATTTTTAACATTTTTCCAGGTTTTTTTAATTTTTTTGTCAATTTTTGCAATTTTTTTGATGGTTTCTGAGAATTGCCTTGTAAAATTGCTGCCTTGTGAAATTTGGTACACGTAAAATCGGGGTTGGACTGTATCTGCAACCTCTTTTGTCACCACTCAATTACAAAAAAACTGTAACATTGGAGACAACTTAATTTTTGCCGAGCGAAAATCAATTTTTGATTGCTTTTTGCAAAAAAACCATATAATATTTTACCAAAATATTAATAACATTAATAAACACACATCTTCAGAATAAAATGATACTACAGAAGGGTACCATATATAATTGATTGTAAGCCGACACAGAATGCAAGCCACATTTTCAACGTCCCGCACACTTTACCAGCTAAGAGAGAGAGAGGATGCGGTGACATCATTGATAGTCCCTGTGTGTTCACTTCTGTTGACTGGTTTTGTCGCCTCTTCTGCCGGCCACCCAGAAGAGGTGAAAATATGTGACCGCTAGTGCTGCATTGTGTGAAGGTAGGGAGAGAAGGACAAAGAAAATTCCCGTCTGCCTGTTTGGTAGTTACTTCTAAAGGGGGTGGGGGTGTTTGGAACAAGAGGATGAATAAATTGGGGGGGAAGGGATAGATGAAAAAAAGAGTGATGGTGTGTAAGGGAGCTTGGAGTGGTGTGGGTTTCCCTGGAGTGACAGAGGGAGAAAGCGAGCAGAGCAATGTGGGGTGCCAGGAGGGAAGGTGGTGGTACAGAGAGAGGAAGAGAGCAGAGGGAGAGGTTGTGGCGTGGTTTGGGTGGATGGGCTGGTGGGGGAAGGGACCGAGGAGAAGTAGAAAGGAGCAGCATAGGGGACAGGGGACTAGACACAACTGTCACTTTACCATTTGTATGGAACATCACTTCATCGCTAAAAACCACCTTAGACGTGAAGGCATAGTCTACCTTGTTCTGGGCAAGAACAAACGCCCAGAAATCACGTCTCAGTTCTTTATCCCTTTCTGTAAGAGCCTGTACAATCTGTAACCTGTATGGTTTGTATAGCAATCGCTTTCGCAACACTGTCCATATCGTCGATTGAGGGATTTGCATTTCCCGGCTAGCTTGTCGAGTTGATTTTCTCGGACTGCGAACGAACGCTTGTTGAATCCTTTGCACATTCTCTTTAGACACACGCGGCCACCCGGAACTTTTGCCTTTGCAAAGGCACCCTGTGTCACGGAACTCACGGAACCAACGTACGATACTCCACCTATCAGGAGGACGAGGTCCATATTTCCGATGGAATTGACGTTGAACAGTTGTAACCGATTCACATTTAGCAAACTGAATAGCATAGAATGCCTTCTGTTGTTCTGTCACCATCGTGATGCGGATTAACACATAACACATGCTCATAGTGCGACGACAGACGCACCCAGTGTCATCTCTCAGCACATAAAGGAAACACCAGACCGCCCCCTTCACATTGACGTGTCGAATGCGAGCTCATAACCCCCTCACCACCTCAAACCGAGAGTTATGAACGCCATCCAAACCGTAACACCGGAAATACTGACAAGATCATGGAACGAGTTTGATTATCGTGTAGATGGCGTTCGGGCCGCTCATGGTGGTCATATTGATCATTTATGAATGTATGATAAACAAACTTCACGGTTCCACGGTTCATTTGATTGGGCAACCAAGGTTGTAGGTTGTTTGGTTTTGATATTATAGACCTTCAAAGTTGGGGTATTCTTTTATACTCAGCCTGTACTTTCACAACTAGAACATTATACTATTTTGACACCTCATCAACCTGGTTAACGATGAGTGTCGACCCTAAGGCCTTCTCCATCCACTAAGGCTGGGAAGTGTTAGCCCTATTTATAGGAATACATGGCTGATTGTGGGTTGATGATGTGCCTGCTTTGCCTGGTAAGTTGATGACCTGTTTATTTGCCTAAAGGTGGAGTAGGTTTAAGTGATGACCGAGTAGTTGTGCACATGGGTGCAAAGGTTTGTTGAGCGGACTGCCGGGCGAATAATTTTGTCACTGTGATAGGAGGAGCAAATGGACAAAGTGCAGAAGGTTTAGGTCTTGGTGGGGTTGGTGGCAGTAGAGAGATGGCCTTCTGTGCAGAAAAGCACTTTGTTAAATATCCTCCAGCAGTCCCTAGTCCGACTTGGCAATTGTGATCAGGTGTTCTGCCAAAGAGGGCATCACTCTTCCGGCTGTGCCCTCCCNCTTGGCAATTGTGATCAGGTGTTCTGCCAAAGAGGGCATCACTCTTCCGGCTGTGCCCTCCCTGAGGTTTAATATGAAGGTTTTCTCAGGCCCTGCCTCTCAATAACCTGTTTCAATAAAAGCTTTCCAGACTGCCTTCTGCTCCACAGCCTAATGATGAGGCATGAAATATTCCAGACTAGAATAGGGGAAAGTGGGTATTCATGAGGAATAGCATGTCTTGGAGGTTAGTAAAGTGGGGATGGTATGTTGGGGGTAAGCCTTGGCTGGCCTTCTGTAGAGTCAACCTCTCTCCAGTGCTCGTGCCCTGTCGGGCTGGCATTCCTTTCCTTGGTGTTTCGGTAGAGTAGGTTTTTGAGCTGTACTCCATAGTCCCCAAAAAGGTTCACGAACTGGTAAACCCTGAGAATTCCATCTTCTACCTGAACCGCCAACAGATCAGACAGAAGCCCTCACATTCCATCCTTATTTGAGATTGACAAAGCGGTATTGGCGCTGTATGTTGTCGCCAGCTTTGGAGCAGAGTGGAGGTCTGATCAAGTAGCCTGAAGAGCAGAGGCGGGGTGCACATCCATGCCCTTCCTCAAAGAGTGTTTATGGACTGGTGTTGAAACTGGAAATATCAGGTTGAAGGTTCAGAAGAATATGTAGTTGACTGAGACTAATAATAGCATTTCCCAGGTTTTGTGTGTGTGTTTATTGTTTAACAGTAACTGCAAAGCATACTCCAGCCTTTACACACTGGATACCAAAAGGGCAGAACCTGATTTGTCAAGCGATGCAAGTCAGTGTTGTCTGGGATTGTAAAAGGGCCAAGGAAAATTTTGAAGGAAGTCTGGTTGGCTTGTCTAGAAGATGGCAACGCGTGGAACTGATATGGGTCATACATCATGGTGTAGCAGACTGGTAGTGTGTGAACACTGTCAGCAAGAATGCCGAGATGAGATCAGGAGACCACTCTAATGGAAGCTACAATGGGTCACAAATAGCCCAAAGTGTGTCAGCATGATAAATCCATTGGTGTACATTTTACTGATGAGTTTTTTCTTTTCCTTACATTTACGGTATGTTTGCACTGTGTCAGCTTATTAAGGTGGTTGCCTACCTGATACTTGAACTGCATTGCAGCGTGTTTTAAAAACATGTTGTTTGGTGAAACTATTTAACATTCTCCAATGTATTTACCTAGAAAAGAAAACATACCCCGAATGAGGACTGAATGGCACTTTAAAGTTCCCACATGTACTATAAATATTATTTTGGAACCATGCAACATAGCTAAAATGTCTTTTTCAGACTGCTTTATCTTAAAACATACTACGTGTACATGAACAAAATTACAATATCAGCCTTCATTGAATCTTTCTACAAACTTTCCAACAATAAAATTATACTTCAATATTGAAAGTCTCGTAGGTACGTGCAGCATGACAAAAATACACCATGCCAGTTCAGAGCCTCGGGCAGGATTTACAACCTATCGCGTATGTCTGTCACCTGTCTGTCAATCATGTGACCAACAAGCCAATCAGAGGTGTCCATTAATTCTGTCCTCCTTTTCTTCTGTCTGTCAAAACCTTGGCAAGCTTTAACTTTTAACGGACAGACGGATGAAATTACCGCCTTCTAAAATTGCACGAGTTGTCATTGTTCATTCCAAGTTCACTAGAAGGCTATGCGGTATGAGTCTTGTTTTTTTGTTTTGCCCGCCCTTTGTTTTCTTATGTTTGTTTATATAACATTAAAACGCAATGATGTTACATTTTTCCTGAAGAATTGTTCATAATTATGTTTGAGAACACAAGTCCCTTCTGTTCAATAGCAAAAGTAATAAAATCATGCTTTATATGTTATTTTAAAAAAATTTTANTGAGAACACAAGTCCCTTCTGTTCAATAGCAAAAGTAATAAAATCATGCTTTATATGTTATTTTAAAAAAATTTTAACATTGACTTATTTTCATTATTTATGTGTGTGTGCGTTTTGGGTGTTTACAAACACAATACTGTGAATCATTTTCACTTTTATTGAAGGATTTTTTTCTGATTTATGAGCAGTTTGGTTTTTATTAGTTTACATCAATGACGTATGACAGACGTATGACAGACGTATAAAGTCATATTGTATATCACTTGGCTAGAGATAGACNTGAGAACACAAGTCCCTTCTGTTCAATAGCAAAAGTAATAAAATCATGCTTTATATGTTATTTTAAAAAAATTTTGACATTGACTTATTTTCATTATTTATGTGTGTGTGCGTTTTGGGTGTTTACAAACACAATACTGTGAATCATTTTCACTTTTATTGAAGGATTTTTTTCTGATTTATGAGCAGTTTGGTTTTTATTACTTTACATCAATGACGTATGACAGACGTATGACAGACGTATAAAGTCATATTGTATATCACTTGGCTAGAGATAGACNTTTACATCAATGACGTATGACAGACGTATGACAGACGTATAAAGTCATATTGTATATCACTTGGCTAGAGATAGACGGATGTATGACAGACTGACGGATGATGGATGGACACGACGAGCTATTGTAAATTCGCCTTTGCACTTATTTAGTCCATTCACGGTTACTTCACACTTCTCTGAAGTCCTGCTTAAGTTCTACTTCCAGGTACCGACTGATGACATATATTGTTCTGCTACATGTAAACAAAAATAATACTACAGTGGATTCTCTATAAATCGTTTCACAGGGGACTGACAAAAAATTTTAGTACATGTAAACTTTCAATGAATGTGGTCTTGAAATGCAGATAAATCAAAAATGGGATTGTAGAATTTGTTCCATGGATGCAGGATTTAAATCCATCCGAGCTCAATACATAGAGTGTTCCACTTTGTGTGTTGTCTAATATTTCAATTGCCAAATGCTTTGTTTACATTCTTCAGCTGTCCCAATAATGCTGGCATATTTCAACGTGTATAACATAAATAATCATAATTTTTGGCAGTATTTATATCAATTTTATGACTTTTAACAGTGTGTGTATTGATGATGGTTTGATTGGTGTTAATTCATGAGATAGTGCATTACACAAATTTTGCTGTGACTATTTAACTGGGTCAGTAAGGGGGAACTGTATAGACATGGATTAGGTTCCTTTGATGAAAGGGCGGGCTTAACCAGATATAATAGTAAAGAGACTAGCACTCAGTACAACCAAAAAAAGAAGAAATTTGAGCATACAACTCCTGCTGCTTATATTATTATGTTACTTTAGTGGTGACAAACAAGATGCTTTCTAACATTGTTAACTGTCTTGTGGCAATTGGGTACACACACAAATAGTGTGATTTTTATTTTCCTTATATTTTTTCAGCATATTTGTTTTCTTCCTGACTGGGTTTTTAACACTTTTCTAAACTTTATTTGGGGTTTGGCAAATATTCAATTCACTGAAATTTCTAAGCATGTCATGCAAGTGTATTTCAAACATCTAGAGGAAAGTTACAAAAAAGTTGTAACGTATTAACAGACGTGGTCTTTAAATAATTACCAGGCATAAACGTTGTTCACAGCTAGAAACAAACTTCATACGCCCATAAGAGTTTCACTTCATCAGGAAAAAAAGAAACGAAACATGTTGAAATATTTGAATTAAAAAACATGTTTATCACAACTTTGTCACTTAACTATGGAGGTTGAAAGTTTGTCTTCAAACTTTGATAACTGTACATATTTTTTGCTGTAAGAAAAAAATAAACACTAGAGATTAAGCAATTATACATGTTGTCAATTTTCAACTTCAAAGTCGTAACCCTCCCCCCCTCCAACTCCCCATCATCACGTCTGAATACAAACTACAAACTTAATGAGTATTTTAATGTTAAAATCATGTTTCCATTAAATGTGAAATCTGTTAAAATAAACCTTGTTGCGAGTGCTGAGCAACTTAACAAATCCGAAGATAAAATCAAGCTCAGAAAAATAAACAACATACTCTCCTTAAAGTTTTTTCCTTCGTTCATAGAAAAGAGCCTAGGGCCTACGCACCAAATTATTTTCTGATTAGACAGCAAACAGATAAATATTTTTAATATGCAACAATGAAATATGTTTTTAACATTGCTATTTGAAAATGTAAACACAGGCAAACATTTTGAACCTGGGAAATTTTTGGAAGGTTTGTTTCAAAAAGTGTGAAGTAACTGTGATTGGAGTCTATCAGTGATGGTGCACTTGATGCATCTGTCAATGAAGTCCTTATTGCTCTAAAACTTTTGAGCCTAAAATACAAAAATAGCTCCAGAAAGGCAATCACCATAAACTGTCTCCATTTACCCATGTTGTGCCAGTGCTGCTGTTGGCATGATATCATGTGTTTCGATATGATTGTCAGAGCTACGGTCGGAGTGGCCCGGTAGTGTGCTGGTGGGCGGGCGCCACTGGAGCGGAGAGTTGCTCGCAGAGAGCCTCCACCTGGCTCTGGGTGCTGGTCCTACACATCGCCTCAGACGTCACCATGTCTGGGGCACACCCCTCTACCTGGGCCTTGCCCTTCTCAAGCTGCGCAGCCAAGGTCCCCATCATGCCAAGCTGCGCGCCATGCTCGAGACCGTGCGTGGCGAGTGGAGCCCACCTTTTGCATCCTTCCTCCACCTCTGCCTCAGGTCAGTTTTTCCCTCCACATTTTGTGTTTTGAGTTAGCCATTGTAGTGGAGTTACTTGAAGGAAAAAATCATTGTGCACTCAGTGATGGCAGTGGCTATTGTGCTGAAGCACTGTGAAATTTTTCTTTCTTTTTAGAGGGTAAGCTGGAGAAATAAGGTTTATAAGGAGTGAGAAAGCATTAGAAAGTAAAGTAATTTTTTTTATTGAAATTTATGTTTATTTACTGTATTTGCACATGTACCACCTGCACATATTTTCTTAGATATGAATTTGAAAAGTAGGGGTGTGGATTTTACATGAAGATTAACTCTTTGCACTCCTATGTTGATCAAAGTACATCTTTAATTTCTTATTCCAGTCTGTCAAACTAGATCACCATTATTTACTAGAATTGTGTTGTATTGCTCTTTGGATGTTTTGGAATGATCCATCATTTTCTGGGTAGTTACAAGAGACATTTTTCTATGTATTAGAAGAGATAGACTTGGCTTGACGTAGGAGTGTAGAGGGTTAATATTTTGGAGAAAAATGCAGAACTGAAAATAGTAGAGTTCATCATAACATAGACTGCTTTAACGCTCCCATCGACGAGTGCATGACTTTGGCAAGGTTGTTTTAGCCACGGCATTCTAGACACAAAGCAGATAACTGTTAGCGGGGTGGAGTGAGTGGGTGGCTTCCAGTCTGGTCCACAAGCACACAGCCAGCCTGGCAGGCAAACAGTCTACATTTGAAGTTTTTGTTAAAGTTAAAATTGTTCATGTTAAACTGTAATCACATTGACAAAATAATTGTATGTTTACCATATTTATGCATTTTTACATTGCAACTGTGATGTACAAACAGATAGGTAGCTTGGTGTATTTAAATATTTCATCTTTTTGTGTTGTGCTCAGATTGTACCTGCTGAGCTACAGTTTCTGCTTATATTATTGATCACCCAAGCAGTGGTGGCAGACAGCAGCACATTTTGCTGGGTGGTAAAATGGCCTAAATCATAAATATAATGCCAGGTTTATTCCATAAAAAATTGGGGGTGTATATTTTGGGAAAACTAAATACAGTGTAACTTGTGCCATATTCATTGTGTAACATATATATAGCTAGTGCAAAACAGCTGTCCACTGAAACACATGGTTTTAGAACTGAATATGTATAAGTTTTTTTTTTCCCTGGGGTAATATACAAAATGTGGGTTGCGGGTCTTTCATGGGAGCAGGTAGTACACATGTAAATACTGTATTTATTTATGATGCGATGGGAGACAATCATAAGAAAGACATGGCTGTTCACTGGGCTTGTGTTGATATATTGTACAGTCGAGCCCCAATGTAACGAACATGTAGGTAACGAAAACAGCGATCTAAAGTAAAGGTTTGCAGAAACCATCAAATACCATGGAATAAATTGCAATTAAAACATAATAAAAATACATTCACAGTCCCATGGCAATAGAATGTAGATATTTCTCATTAGGTACTCTTAAACCATCTGCTGAAACTCAAAAAATTAAAAAAAAAAAAAAAAAAAAAAANATTTAAAACTAGGACGGCAGTGATTTGAGTTGAGTTGAGTTGACCGTGCGCACACCTATCGAGTTGGACTTTGTATGACACATGATGTCACGAAGGGCTCCTTTGTTCTTCACCCCTGCCTCCACGCCCCGGCCGTCCCTCCCCTAGTGGATAGCTGCCATCCAACCATTCACGCATAGCAACAGCGGTAGTCAATAACAGTGCAGATTACAGATCTTCCCCTTTTCTTCCCATGAGCACGTTTATCTTGTGACCACACCATGTCTTTGTGTGCAGTGTTTGATACGTTTTTCAATAGTACTGTTATAATATTGATTTTTGACTTTTCTTCTTGGATTTTGATTGCAGATTGTGATTGGCATTGCTTGTTAACGACCTGATTACTGTATTTTTTTAACGGAATACAATTTTATTTACGGTTTTGGATAAAACACATTACGTCAATAAGAGTGCC
The DNA here is from genome assembly GCA_002778355.1 of Clitarchus hookeri. Taxonomy (NCBI): domain Eukaryota; kingdom Metazoa; phylum Arthropoda; class Insecta; order Phasmatodea; family Phasmatidae; genus Clitarchus; species Clitarchus hookeri. Next base: position 1,166,797 of record NQII01000372.1, read on the forward strand.
AGCAGCTCCTGTTTATGCTGCAACCCGCCTCGCTTCTTTGTTGCACGTGTCGCAGTTGCTCTTGAAAAGTAGGTCACATCTTTCACACCAGCTGTGTGCATGTCTGTCGGCTGACTTTACGTGTGCCGCTATGGGCCGTCAGTGTGTTGGATAAATGAAGCCATGATTGTGGTGTAGCGTACAAACAGTTGTTTGTTTATTTATTTATTTATCTATCCATTTTAGTGAGAAAGTTGGCCTTCACACTAGCTAAAAATGTATACTGGCAAAAATTATGTCCATAGTAGAACATGCCACAATGTTTACGTTTTTGTGGCGGTAAGAGGAGGCCCACTGCCTTGCGGGATGTATATTTATATCCGAAAGACTTCTGCTTATTGAAATAAATTTGTGTTTTGTTAATAAATAGTTTAATTCTTGTACAAAAAGATATTTGAAACTGGACTCGTTATAAGGTTAGCGGCGCTTAATGTTTGAACCCTTTTCTCATTAACATGAGGTCGCTTATGAACGTGTTATAATATAAATTTTTATTCAGAATACTTCTTACTATTTAAATTAATTAGAATTTCGTTAATATATCATTTACTTTTTGTACGAAAAACCTGTCAGAAATGGATTTTGCACTTATTAAAAGTTAGGGGGTGCACAATGTTGAAACTTTATTTTCATTAACTGCATATCATTTATGATCTTGTGGTGTACCATTTGTAGAACATCTGCCTAGTGAATTACTTTAGCATTTAATTTAAATAAAAGTTTTATTTTGCAACATTGATGACGAAACACTGTCTTAACTTGAAAAAAACACGTTTTTATAACAACTTGTTGATGTTTAAGTGTTAAAATAGGTAAATTAGAATTTAACAAAATAGAGAAAAAATTTTCAATAACCGTGACATTTTGTTAAATCAGAGTTCTACTGTATTAATCAACATTTGTTACAGTTTGATCTCATTAAAAATAAGAAGTGTATTGTATGTTTGGGGAAGTGCTGTCTGTGTCTGTGGTAACTATGGAATATTAGTCAGCTTGGCATGTGATGGTGGTCATGTATGCCTCTTTTCTGGGAGGGAAGTGTTAATGTGGTTAATGTGGCTGGAACTTGCATGTCCCAGGTGCATGCAGGACTATAAGCATGTCAATCCTGCACCCAGCCCCAAACTGACAGTTGCTCGTTCTGTGCCATTCAAGAAGTGCCTTGAAACTTGTACTGTGGGTGTCAAGCTGACAGACGTCAACTTATTCTTCATCGCGGACAAGGAAGGTAAATGCTTATGATAGTTTGGAATACATTTTGGAGTTACTGTAAAACCTCTTTAATACAAACCTGTAGAGACATGAATTTTTGCCATTTCTATTAACAGGTGTTTACAATAATTATGAAAATTTTCCAAAAAGTAAACTATGATCTGGCATATTGGAAACATTTTTATCACCAGTATGATTTCTTTTTACCAGTAAATGTGTCATTACACTGTAGTGCAGATTGAAAAATACAATCAAAACTCAAAATTACAACTTCACAGTTCCCAGGAAAATTGTTAGTACATACTTTGAAGGATTCGTTGTTTGAATTTGGGCCAATTTTGGCACACCATCACCCCCTATATGTAAAAATTGCTTTCAAATTTTATGTAGGCTGTTTTTGCATGGTTTTAGCAGAAAAATTACACATAAAATTTGTTAAATATAGTAAAATGTTTTAAATGAGTTGATTTGTAAGATCTACATGCTTCTAAGATAAATTTTGACTTATTTTAATTGACTTTGACCACCAAACAACTCGAAAATTTCATCTGTGTTTAATTGCTTCTACAGCAAGAATAAAATGTTATTTTTATGAAATATTTATTTATTTTAATATTTTGTAGTCCAAGGGAAATTATATCCTAGATGAACACACAGGTCCTTCCCTTGTAACAAAAAGAAAAGCCTAAACACTATGCTCTGAGCAGCTTTTAACGAGTGTGAGATACATTTTCATTGGCCTCTTGCAGGATAATCAGTTCATTTATAATTCAAATTATAACTTATTATCACTGGTCTGTTACTCGATCCTTCACAGGCTTTATGTACACTCGACATAAGGGTAGTGAAAGGTTGATGTCCTAATACAGTTGCAATTACCATAACTCACTTCACCATTGCTCTAAATAAGCAGTGTACCAGTACAATGGACCAAGCGACCATGCCAATGTCTAAAGAGAGGAAGGCAGCTAGCGTGCATTCCCTCCAGCAGCAGAGAGAGCTGCATGCGCATGGTGTTATGTACCTAGACCTAGCATTCCATTCTTCACACACAAATAGATCTGCGCCTAGCAACCACAGAGCAGAGCACCTACTGCTTATCTTGTAAACGTGCTTGTTTCTCATGCTGTCTGAATATTTTAGTAGCAGTTATTATTTCTGTATTTGCTTTCCTTTAGTATAGTTGTTTGTAATTGCAGTTTCATTCAGTGTGTCTTCAGTGAAACGTAATATCGGCACACTGATCCGCCATTTCCGGAATGTTTTGAAGCACAACAAATAAATTACTTCATATCAGTGGCAGACAAATGTGATTTTAGAGAAGTAATTGTCCATGAATTTTTATTATAACACGTGTTCAGGAGATATTAGGATTACAATAAGCAATTTTTGAGAATATATTTTGAAACAATTATAGGTTTAGAATGTTTAAAATGTACATTTCCAAAACAAACCTTTCAACTTTATTTTGTAGTGTATGAAATATGCGTGACGGTCTAGGGACAGGAGTGGGTCGGCATCTCAATAAGTGTTAATTCTTTTAGTTGTATGTTAGATCAGTCACACAAGCCCCGAGGGGGGGGGGGAGGCAGACCTTAATGTGGCGGGGTCTGCAAAATCTGGCGCTTAGCCTTAATGGTGACTTTATACAGAGTCGGGTGGGTAGGCTGCCGGGTCGGCACAAAGTCTATTGCCTGTGCGGGTTGTTGGCGGAGCCGCTGGCGTACCTCCCACTGCCGGGTGTCAGGTACTTGCCGACGTAGCTTTGGCTGCGAGTCTCCTGACCTGGCTGGCTGGTGGTGAGAGGCTGGCTCTACTATGGCAGGCGAGCGTCCGGCCTGCTGACGCTGGTTGACTGTGCTGGTCCGACGTCGTTGACTAGCTTGATGCCTAGTACTAGGAGTAGGCCTATGCGAGGTACTTGACCACTGGGTGTGCAGCTCCAGGGAGTTTCACAAGGGGACCAAACAAGTTACTGGGGGGAACTGTGAGGTGAGGCCTCGACAGTTGGCGGGCGGCGTGAGCTCGTTCCTGGGGGGCCAAGTAGTTGTAGGCTAATCAAGGCTTGCTTCCCAGCTAGGGTAGCAGCTGCCTTCTGGTTGCTCCTCTTACTACCTCTCCTATGGGTGAATGGCATTTACCAGGAATAAGGTGTTACGTTTCACTTTCACGACGGGATGGCAGGCAACAATGTCCCTAGTTAGAGTGTATCCCAGAAGGGGTAGATCCTTCCTTGCCAGACCTGGCACTCTCTCTGGTGAGTTTATACGCAGTGGATGGAGTGGGTTAGCTGACAGAGGTGATCTAGTCTCTTCGTTGTGTCTCTTGCTAGTGGTCATGGCTCTACTGTACGTGTGCACCATGTACCTTTACGAGCCTGGTCCACAGTATGGGTGGCTGTCTAATGGGTTGTGTTTTGATTAAATACGTTAAGTCNCATGTACCTTTACGAGCCTGGTCCACAGTATGGGTGGCTGTCTAATGGGTTGTGTTTTGATTAAATACGTTAAGTCCTTTTTGTGGGACAGGCCGCAGTCCTACACTAAGTTCGGCAAACAAGTCTCAAATCTGCTGTTCCCTGCCTCTCCTTTGCAGGGTGACACTTACGAGGGATGACTAAGCACAATTCACACAAGAAAGAGAAGAGCCTTGCCTGAAGGGTGTTCTAGAACAGCAAAGTGCAANAGGGATGACTAAGCACAATTCACACAAGAAAGAGAAGAGCCTTGCCTGAAGGGTGTTCTAGAACAGCAAAGTGCAACGAATTAGGTAGCTGTGTTAACAACTAAACCCTAACTGAAGCTGGTGGTGTCCTGAAGGGACTTACGGGGAAGTATTGGGTGTGGGTTTGACTACAAGTGTCAAGTGTTTATGGGGAAAGGGGGGAACCATGATTTTGGGGCTGCAGCGCGTGCTTGAAGAAGTCCGGCATTGGCAACTGGTGATCACTGGGTGCTCTTCATGAGGCGGAAGAGAGCAGACAGAGCAGGGAACCTTGGCACGACTTGTGCAAATGCAAGTTGCTGGTGTCAACTTCCATTCTGCAGCAGTGCAGGGCCAAATATTTTCCTGCGCTGGGGATGTCTCGGGTGCCTTCGGGTAGCTTCGGTGGGAGTGGCTCCTCCCTTGTAGGTGGAGCCGTACATGCTGCCATCTCTCAGGGCGGCTGGAAGGAGGTCTTCCCGTTGTGCGGGTGGTATTGACTGCACGAGCTCAGGTGCATCTTTGCTGGCGTGGTTTACCAGTTTTTCCCGTCTCAGGGGTTTTTTTTTGGGGGGGGAGGGAGGGGGAAGATTTGGTAATCTCTTCCTTCAGGTGCACTCCGGTCTCCAGGATCCACCTTTTTTATGAAGACAAAATGCGGGCATGGGTAGTTGCCATTCAGGGTTGTATCACTTCTAGGGCACGCGGCATGCACGTGATGATACGTAGTAGCAGCAGCAAAAAAAGAAATGGTATGTGTACGCTTCACATGCTAATTCTCTCTCTCTCCCCCCCCCCCCCCCCCCCCCCCCTCTCTCTCTCTCTCTCTCTC
>NQII01000372.1:1171633-1183287 GCA_002778355.1 Clitarchus hookeri
CCGCGGCACTCTCTCCCGGGCGGGTTGCTTGGCAGGTGGTGCGCTAATGGCTTCGGCCCCTCTCCCTCTGTGGAGTTGTGTTGCTTGGAGGGAGTAACGGGGTTTCGGGTGAGTGTCCGTACCCCTTCAAGGAAAGTGAATATACGTAATGCTCACAAGAAACAGCTGAGGGCTGTGGTTACCTAACTGAGGTTTTACAGTTTAACCTTAAATGTGAAATTAACAGGCATGCATGCAAAACTTTATCACAAGGCAAAGCAGGGTATTTACAATCCCAAACTCACATGGGTGTGTACTGAATCTATCTCTCTGCCTGTCCTGGCGCTGAAGGCGTGTTAAAAGCGGCTTTCTCTGTAGCCTCCTGTGTGTCGCAGGGCAGGTTCACTTTACATGTGACAGGTTTGAATCTAGGGAGGGAGCATAAGGCCTTCCGAACCCTATTTCTGTGGTATTTGATACTTAACCTACGCTACGTGATTTACACTGAAATCATATATACACACTTGTCTACTAGAAATGCATATGGGTCACCTACAATTAAGGAAAAATACATGGCACTCAAAAGACACATAATTTCACTCTCATATTATTTACAACAATAATTATTTCATTTCATTTTAGACAGTTTCGGTTAGGCAGGCGTCTACCTGTTCCTAGTTCTTTCTTCCTTCACTATGCAGTTTGTGTTTCCTTTTCCCTTGGGGACAGTTTGGAGATACACCATTGATTCTGGGTTGCTGTTCAGCAGGTTGGCGTATTTTTACGCGAGTACTCGGTCAAACCGTTCCACACTTAATTTGCATAACGAGGATCACTGTCTGTTGTCTAACAAATTTGCACGTACGACCTCCTTGCTTTACTTACTTATGATGTCTCTGTCATCGTGGGTTTTGACCCTTATGCTGTAAACACTAGAATAGCTTATTTATAATGTCACTGTTTTCATGGATATTTTACGACTTACTGGTTTTTTTCATTGCTTTCTCTACATATGCACTGTACTGGATTCTGTCAATATTTACTCTTGACACTGCACTTACTGGCATTGCTTGGATGTCATTATCACTGGTAAAGATTTTACAGCTTGTAACATTTCAAACAATTTACAAATATATGCTTATCACATTAGGTGCTGTTTTAAATTATATTATACATGCCGACATTCTCAGCTTCTGCAAATATTTTGTATTTAAAATATTTTTTCATCTCCAACAAATTTAACAAATTATTACTTACTCTTCTCAAACACAAAATACTCAATATTATTCATTCACCTTCTAACAATAATCACAAAAACATCTTGCAGCAGTTATATAAAATATAAAAATTATCTTCAATTACTTACTATCTCATTTAAAACTCTTTATTATCAGACACCAGTCCATCAGTGGAGGTGGTGGTTATTCTTCTGTAGAAAAAATTAATTCAAGTTTACTTCTGCCTTACTTATATTGTCACCTGTCCTCTGATTGGCTGTCGCCTGACCATACTACATTTCTCCACCAACCAGCAATGACGAGACAAGAGACAACCAGAAAAATTTTCTTTAGTGAATTTGTTTAATAAACATTTTATTGCTTTCTACCCTCTAGGGAATAATTGGAAATTAACAATTACAACATAGAATACTGAATACCTTCTTGAAACAAATGAAAAATAATGACATGATGTCTATGTGCATAAAACTATTAAATTAACCAAAGATTATACTGCATTTTGTTTAACTCATATAATAAAGCATAATTTGGAAATGATATTAAATTAAATGACAACATAAGCAAATATTCCATAATCATATCTAATTAAAATGTCTGACCAATGGTAAACATAGCCCCTAAAAACTGCAATGTTACAGGCTTTCTTTCCCACCTCTTCTTCCACTGTCTATTGGTTCAGGTCCTTGAGAGTGGCATTCACTTTGCGGTTACGTAACTCCGCATGCCGTGGGTACGGACACAAAGCTCCGGATGGGTCACCACGTAGTTTCATTGTACCTGCCAACTTGACCTTGGAAGGTGGTGTGACTGGCGCATGGTGGCAGCTCTCATCTCGGGGTTGATTCAGCTGGGTGCAGGGGTTCGGCATCACTCCCTGCGACTGCGGACACTTTGGTTGTGGGTTCAGACCTCGCCTGCTGCCTGAGGCCACAGTCCAGCTCACCATCACAGCTGGGCTCATCCTTCTTGGCTTGGGGAGTCAAGGCCAAGGGTTCGGACGCGACCCCTGCCTCGACTGCTGGTACGGACTCATCTGTCCAGGGTTTCGACTCCACCTACTGCTTCATGTTGCCATCCGGCACAGCGACACAGCTGGACTCATCCTTTTCGACGCGGGATGTCGGGGCTAAGCGTTCGGACGCAACCCGTGCATCAACTGCGGTTGTGGGTGCGGACTCATCTGTCTGAGGTTCGGACTCTGCTAGCTGCTCCACATTGCCATCCGGCACAGAGACAGAGCTGGGCTCATACTTCTGGGTTGACTCTCTGGGAGGCGACAAGGGAGGTTGGTCCTCGCCTTCTTCTGCCAGCCTCTCCATCGTTGGGCGTGGTCTTGGGTGCGTGTCCAAGTGTTCTCGGTCCTTTAGGGACCGCCAGGATATCTCGGAGCCGCTGGCCTGCGAGTTGCTTCGCTCCTGGGTGCTCCTTCAATGCATGTACCTGGAAGGGGCGGAAGGGAGTCACCGATATGAACCATACCGTGCTACAGGGGGGTATGTTCTCGAAGGTATGGCACTTCCGTGTGTTCCCTGCTCCACCTCCTTCTCTTCCTCGGGTATTGGGCGTCGAGTTCGAGGTACGGTGCTGGTTCTGGCTCTTGGCAGTCTGGCTTCGGGCTCTCGGAAGGGCTTCAGTTTGCACTCCGTCCGGGGCTCATCCTCTCCCTCTTCGTCTGCTCATGTACTGGGGTTGTCTTCGGCGAGTCTTTCGGTTCAAGGGGGGCAAGAACTCAGCTGTCCCCTAGTCGCTTTTCTTATCTGGCTTCTTTCATCTTCGGCCCAGTAGACATTTTCTTGTCTACTGACAATGGTGGAGGGTCCCTCCCACTTCTGGGCTAACCCGGCGCAAAACTTGTCACACCCGCAGCTAAGAGGGTAATTCTTTAGTAGGACCTTGTCTCCCATGTCAAAGGCCTTTACTTCGGTCTTGGGCTTCGGGAAATTTTGGACAATATATTTCTCTTGGGCCTCCTGGGCTCACCGTTTGCAGGCTAAAGATTCCAGTTGGACGGTTTCGGGCTGCGGGAGCGTAATTGGCTCGTGCTCCCATTGCCAGTTGCCTGGGCCCTTTTTATTGTCTGTCCCAGAATCAGCTGGCTGGGGGAGGTGTCAATAACCTCGTTGTTCCTGCGCCGCAGGGTGAACAGGATGTTGGAGATGTGGGTATCCCAGTGTCTGTGGACCTCTCCCACTCGGAGCCGGAGACTTTTCTTCAACTCTTTGTTACGCCTCTCCGTGGGATTGGCCTGTGGGTGGTACGGGGGTGTTGTCCAGGTCTTTATCTCCCATTGGTTGCACACCTTCTGCCACAGTTTGCCAGTGAACTGAGTTCCATTGTCCGTCAAGATCACCTGTGGGTATCTCCAACGTGGGAAATTCTCGGTCTCGAACTTGCGGTTGTTGCCTCTTGGCTGGGGAGAGGGAAGGCTTCCACCCACCTTGAGAATTGATCCATAATCACCAGGAGGTAGCGATTGCCCTTGGTGCTCCTGGGATATGGCCTCATTAGGTGTGCAGCTAGGTGTGTCCACGATGTCTGGAGGTGTCGTGGATGCCTGATTTGCTTCGGTACTGGGTAGGCTTGATGGCGGCAGCACACTTCACAGCCTGTGATGTACTGCCAGACGTCTCGGCTCATTCTGTCTGAGATGTAACGTTCCTCAATGTCATGCAGGGTTTCCTCAACACCCGGGTGGCCAGCTTGACAGTGGTCGTGGTGGTATTGGCAGATATTGGCGCGTAAAGCGGCCGGCACCCATATCTTCCAATTGGTTTCTGGGTTCCCATTTCTCGCCTACACTATCTTAGTTTTGAGCTCATATCTCTGTGGGTTCTCCTGCAGTAGCCGCTGGATGTCAGGGTCGTGTTGCTGGTAGGTATCCAGACGGTTACGGCTGATCTGGAGTTGCTGGAGGCGTGGGGGAGCTGGTTGGTCATTCGCTCCCAGTGTTCCCCCTCCTTTGTTCCTTCCTGGATGTTGGGTTGGTGGGAGAGGGCAACTGGTAAGTCATTCAGGCATCCGGAGCAGTGTTCCACCTTGAAGTCGAACTCTGTGAGTAACATTGCCCACCGGTCGAGCTTGGCTTTAGTGTCCTTGGACGCCTGTAACCAGGTGAGGGCCTTGTTGTCGGTCTTCAAGATAAAGGGTTTGCCCTCTAAGTAGTAGCGGTACTTCTGCATGGCCCATATCACTGCGAGGCACTCTTGCTCGTTGCTGTGATATTTTTTTTCTGTCTCGTTAAGATGGGTGCTGGTTTACGCAATAACTTGTTGTTTTCTTTCTTCCTTTCCTGGGACAAGATGGCTCCTAGTCCGTCCTGGCAGAGTATCAAGGGTTTGCATTCTTGTGGCCGGTGTAGTACGGAGATGTTATGGAAGCTGGTCTTGAGGTTTTGGAAGCTGGTCTTGAGGTTTTGGAAGGCTGACTGCTGTTTGGTCCCCCACTTCCACCTAGCTTCTTTCTCCAACAGGCGGTTTAACGGAGTCATTAACTGCGCCATGTCCGGGATGAATTCCCGTAGCCAGTTGCATAACCCCAAGAATCTTCTTAACTCCTTCTTCATGGTGAGTTCTTCAGCCTCCAGTATGGCTCGAATACTTCCGGTTTGTGAGTAGTTGCCTTCAGGGGTTACTACATGTTCTAGGTAGTCAATATTGGTTTTGCCAAAGTGGCTTTTCGACAACTTACAGGTTAGGCAGTGGATCTTGAGGCATTCCAGTACTCGTTGCAGGTGATTACAGTGCTCCTCCCACGAGTTCAAATAGTTGATCACGTCATCTAGGTAGGCAAAACAGAACTGGCCTATATAGCCGATGAGTACTTCTGCTGACATAAGCCGGTGAAAAGTAGCTGGGACGTTCTTCAGGCCGAAGTGCATCACTTTGAATTGCAGCGTTTCTCCCTCAGGCGTGGTGAACGGGGTGTATTTTCGGCTGTCTGTATGAACGGATATTTGCCAATACCCTGTCTGCATGTCTAGAGTAGAAAAGATTTTGGCCTGACTTTTCCCTTCTCATGGGGTTTTGTTTAAGGTGGGTGCAATTTAATATTCTCTTCCTTCAGGTGCACTCCGGTCTGCAGGCATCCACCTTATTTATGGAGACGGAATGCTGGCATGGGTAGCTGTCATTCAGGGTTGTATCACTTCTAGGGCACGTGATAAGTAGTTGCAGAAAAAAAGGAAATAGTATATATATGCATCATGAATAAAAATTTATTTAATGGAAAATATGAGTGTAAGGTTGATGTGGCTAAAAATGTTTACCTACACAGTTTATTCGCATCTGCCTGAACAGTTATATATTTATCACATTTTATTCTTTCAGTATAGTTAAAGCTTTTTCAGTTTTTATAATTTTAATGTTATTTAGATACAAGCAAAATTTTTTATCGCTCCATTTAAATAATATGCAATTTAAACTAAAGTGATAATTGCCTTGTAAGAAGGAACAGAAAAGCAATGCTGTCTCATGAATGGATCCCCCCCTCTGCCACCATCAGCAAACATCTACACTACCCTTTACTTTAAACAAAATAACAGATCTTCAGCTATAATATCTTACATGAGTACTGGATTGAAGTTAGGTGACATCACTCTTTCGTTGCCTGCCATGAAATAAAACACAAGTTGAAAGGTGAGAAAAATGTGTACATTGGATTTGTAGCAATTGTATATAACATTTTTCTTCATTGGCATAACAGCTGTGGCAGAAAGATATGTGGCTGCGCTACTTACATTACACAATGAAGATAATATATGTGGTTTTATGGTAATCTATGTTACCATCTGCAGTTCTGAGGAATAATTTTAACTGGAACATGTCTACCCTTTAAAATATTATTTTGTGAATTGAAAATGTTTTTTTTTCTACCAAATTGTAAACAAAAGTCTCCGGCCCTCACTTAAGACCAATTTGTGGCCCCCTTTCATGCAACATTTTTGGTAATCTATGTTCATATAAGCAGTTCTGAGGAATAATTTTAGTTGAAAATGCCTACATTTTAATATATTATTTCATGAATGAATGATGTCTGATTTTCTAACTAACTGTAAACAAAACTAGTGATGGTCCAATCCGATAACAGTTATCGATTTATCGGCCGATATTGCTATTATCAGAAATATGAGTATCGTAAATATAAACTTCAGTTATATCGGTTATCGGCACTTGTCAAAATGGCAACATTTCAGGTGGCAAAAATTTTTAAGTTTCTGATTATTGACAGAATTTTATAATATATAAAAATATAATGTCCCAGTCACTATTAAAAATGAGATGTAGCGGTAACATACATTGTGATGGGGCACTATTGTATAATCCGACTTCCATGTTTACATTAAAAAAATAACACGTCCGTGTAGAAAATAACATTTTCCCCAGATTTTCATCAGAGACAAAACGTAATAAAATATGATTTATTTTTAACTAACCACAGTCTAGCAATTAACATGAAATGCACTTTGTGATGTACAAAATGTGGCCGACTAATGACCTATGCCACGGTTTTGTAAGTGGCCAGTATTAAACACACTTAAAAAACGTTTTCACCATATTTTATAAATTGTTCGCAAGTTCACAACGTTTACATCCACGTCTTTTAAATTGTTTTACAATTATTTAGATCTATTTCAATTTCAGAACAATGTTAAAAAGTACTGATCTGAATAATTTTATACTTGCATAGTCTTACAAAAAAAATTTTTACTAATCAGAATTTATTTTTGTCTCTTGATCAGTAGTTTAAACAAATAGTTGGCAGCTATGCGTAGAGTTTTTATTTATGTTGCGTGGTTGTTCACCATACCTAAGATAGCAGTGTAACAAAGTAGATATTTTGCAGGTATTAATCTCTTTATGTTTCTGCTAGATACACTTTGAAAACTCTAATTGATTTAAGTGTATAATTAACGCCATAGAAGTGATTAAATGTGACTTTCTTCAAGTTGGCATCTTTGTAAAATGTAAACTATTATTGATTTGTTCGTGTGTGTGTTACTTTTATGGGTGGGAAGCTAACGTACAGCATGTGCAGTTATGGGGAAATCAAATGCAGTTTGGCAGTATTTCTTGCAGAGAGATAAACTAGGGGTAGTCATTTGCAATATCTGCAAAGCTGAGGTTTTTAGGTGCGGGCATTCATCATGAGCATCCAACATGAGAAATCATCTAACACAAAAACATTAGATTGACTTAAATTTAGTTATCTACATTTTTTATTATTTGAATTTTTTTAACTGTCACATTTACTTAGTGCTTTTATGAAGAAAAATTTAGGTTACTAAATAAAACACACTATAATAATTTCTAGGTAATTTTATTTATATCGGATTAGATTATCAGAATTGGATCTGCTTTCTGGCGATGTATCGGATATCAAAAATATCTGGCAGATTTTCATAGCGAACCATCACTAAGTTGTTTCATCGGATGCAGCTTCTTTAGCTGATTTGTTGCTCTGTTTTTATGATAATTTTGACAGTAATATATGCTCATGTCTGCTATTTGAGGCTCTCCTGGACTGTAAATATTGATTGAATCCACCTCAATCAGATGGAGGAAAATAATTCTAATTTCCCTTCCCCTCTGGCTCTTTTGTGGAAATTTGTTATCTTCCAATTTTCTATCTATGAAAGATGTCCAGCAACATCTTCATGGCTATTGAAGCTATGAATATTGGTTTCATAGTATCAAATTTTCAGAAAAGAGCTTTAAAAACAAGTTAGAGTGTTTTGTTTGTTATACTGCACAAACACTTTTTGCCTCACTTGTCCTAATAACCTTCACATACGGGAAAATAAACAGTATTTGTTGTAATGATACTGTTGCTGATTAATGTAATTTACTAATTTATTCAGTGTTTGCAACTTTGAGGTAGTAGCAGTTTGTATTTATTTTATATATTTTCGATTTTTAAATCTTATAATTCCATTCAAGTCATCTGACAGTAGCAATGATTATCATGAGGTGATGTAACACATTTTTCTTTTGCTAGTAAACTGTGAACTCATAGTTGGCTGTTGTAATATGGTGCAATATAGGTACAATGACGAGGGTTGAGCTGTGCTGACACAATGAGATACACGCCCATTATGTGGGGATTCCAGAGTGACATTAACGTGTGTTTATGCTACTTTTTAGATATGACCACATGATGCGACGTCCTGATTGGGCAGTTTCTGGTGGTGTAATGTATGAAGCTTTCGGAAGATATTTAGGGAAGGCCATGGCCTTCATAGCACAATAGAACAGAAGTAGACCAATGTTCAACGAGTGCAGAATGTGCGAGTCACAATTGTAACTCACACCAGTAGCACCCGTGACCATCTTTCTTTTACATCAGATGAACCTGCCGATTACTAGATTATTTCCGCTGGGCTGAGGGGTCATTCAGGGTGCTGGGAGATGAGAGAATTTGTTTTTCTCTTTTTTTGGGAAAATATCCACACATTGCGAGTGTGATCGACCAAAGAATATTCAATACGGTGATTATTTTCTCGTTCCTGCTTGTTTGTTGCTAAGTTTTTTTGTGCCATTGCTGTAACTGAACTGCAGAGTATGCAGAGTATAATAAATCCCATTTGAACTATATTTCCAGTTCATATAATTATAGTAAAACTCTGTTAAGACGTTTTTTAAGTTACAGAAAAAATAATGCTTATTAACCAGGAAAACTTATTAAAAGGGTCAAATTACACATGTGCATATAGACAAGGTACAAAATTATTCAATTTATTTGGCAGGAAAACTTCTTAAGTGGGAACTACTTAACAGTGTTTCACTGTGTTTTATTTTGTGACACCTTTATAAACTTGAGTCTCAATGCTCAGATCCAATTGAGTTAGATGAGCTGATGTTTCTACAAATGCCACACCTGGCACATCTGTAACATTTAACTATTTGTGAACATGTAATTAATCTATTCGTTTGTAGCTATGTCAAGAAAAGTAGTCCTTTGTTTCTCCTTTCAGCAGTTCAGTGCAATGTTTTTGTTATTATAGTCTCACAAAGGGCGGTCTCTGGGCTAGGCAACTTTGGCATGTAAATTGAGTAATGGCAGGCACGCATGGGTAAACATAGGTGANAAGGGCGGTCTCTGGGCTAGGCAACTTTGGCATGTAAATTGAGTAATGGCAGGCACGCATGGGTAAACATAGGTGACCTTGATGGAAGTGGCAAGCAGTTATGTATCAGTGAGTGGTGTCGTATTTTTATATATTTCCCAGTTCAGAATTTTGTAGGAGTGGAGAAGAGAATCGCAATGGTTAGCAATAAAAATAAATGCAACAAACTTAGTATTCAGCTCTATTCCCTTAAAATGTTTTGAATTTTTTCATTAAATTTTTTGCTATTTCCAAAAAGAGGTCTCTTACTTCGAAGGAATCGTTATTAGCTGGGTCATTTTGTCGAGATTTGATTGTATTTTTTATTAAGCATACAAATTAACATTAAATTCCTTATCTCACTTTAAAGGGAAAGCAGACATCTTTTTATTAATGAGAACTTGTTCTTAAAGAGGTTTTTATTTATGAGGTTTTACTGATATATGTATAAGACTTGTTAGTTTGTGTAGTATCTGCCAAATTTTAGACTGTATAAATTGAAAACATTTTATGTTTGTGTATGCAAAAATATGTCTTTTTCTAAATGTTTGTTATCCTCTATCCTTCTAGTCCAGGACAAAGGACAATCCCGTCTGAATATTAATGTTGACAGACATTGGGACTGTAACCTTGTTAGTTGTGTATGTGTATGGCTCTGGTATTTGCCATTCAAAGGAAATTGAGAAAAGTTCAGCTACAAGACATTTTTTTGTTGATGCCCTCTGTTATAGTGAGCTCCACTGCCAATTAGTTTGCTTGGGAATGTAAACAGCATAGCATTAGGAAAAGCTGCAAGGTGTTAGGGATCTCTAGTTAACTAGGTGACATACAAGATGACGTGCAACATGACTTCCGTAGTCTTTTTTGTGTCCATCGTATACTTCAAATACAATATTTATCCACATACAGGACAACCTCAACAAAAAGATTTCGTCTTCACTTTAGTAAATAGGAAAAATTAATTTCTCCACAATTTATTCGGAGTTATAGTTATAATATAGCAGTATTTTTATTGTGGCATGTTAATATGTAAAGTATGTGCCTACTTTAATTAAAAAACTGAACTATAATGAACTACACTAGAACTGACTGATGCGATCCCTCATGGTTTTCGGGAATAGAGCTGTTGGTCACAATACATTTTTGGGAAATTTTGGACTAAATTTGACTCGCCCCCAACCCTTATACATCAAAATTTGCCATTTTTCACATGAAGTTCATTTTTAATCATCTCTGGCGCAAAATTACAAATTTTTAAATTAAATATAAATTTATTTTAGTAGTGGGGCTATGGGGAGTCTGGCAAATGTACTTTAAATGGAAGCTGTGTGGCTTGTGCAACTGTATGGGTCGTCAGCTCAACTTGGGTGTGCTCAGCAGTTTTTGACTCGTCTTGGCAGTGTGCTCGGAAGCTGTCGACTCAGGATTGTCGAATGTACCTGAAGGTGCTCAGCAGTTATAACCACTAACTCTTCAAGCGTATGTCTGTTTCTGCTATAGTCAGTTCACGACTGGAAGAGACTTTCTTGAAGCCCTGCTAAAGATCTACTTTCAAGCCCATTTCTTATCCTTCCGCCAAAGGTAAACAAACATTGCCATGTGACAGTCACACAGCAATGTTTACATGCAATGTTTACATTCCACTGTGTGTGTGTACATGTGTTCGTACATGCACGTACCCATTATAAAAGTCATGTATATATTATTAATGGATATTCCACAAGTGTAAAGTTTTTAATCTTGAGAATTTCACACAAAAGAATATGCGATGCAAGCGAAAAACATTTAATTATAAAAACCCAAAATGAGAGTATTAAAAATTTGATGTTTTGTGTGTGTGTGTGTGTGTGTGTGTGTAGGTTTGATTTTGACTGGGGGATTGGGTGGGGGAGATAAACTTTCACTTTGATCACATATTATAGGTGTGGCACAATACTTTGCATTGAAATGTGTCAACGAGTCCATCCAACAACATAAACATGGCACCGCCAATCTCTCAATTCGGGGGCCTACCGGCACGACAGTGCAGGTCAGGAACCGAAGTTCCCATAACTCTTATAGTGGGTTTGCAACAGAAATGCAACCCGACAGACTTTTTTCAAGTAATTGAGCCGGCGGTAGGCCGCTGTGTTTATGTTTTAGTTGGACTCCGGGCCCGTAGTTCATGCTCTTAACCTCTGTTGCTATCTTAAAATATTTCTCCAAACAAAAATATAACTTAAAACTAATACGAAAAGACATTGGTTTCACTAATGTCTAATATTCAAACAATTAAATTGAAACATGTTGCTAAGCAAATGCTTAAAGGAGGAACAAAATAAGTGTGCCACAGATTT
>NQII01000372.1:1187533-1207847 GCA_002778355.1 Clitarchus hookeri
TGTTAGGTTAGGTGGGCACATATTACGAAATTAGTCGCACGTTAATGCCGCTCGTATACTCGTGTTCTGCATTATTAGCGGAGTGGAAATATAAGATTTGCCATGAATTATTTTTATTATGATTAATACTTTACATATTTTAACATACCTTAGCACTGTAGATCTGGAGATTTTCAACATTTCTGCCACTCTTTCCACGACGTTGCAGGGTTGCATTTCCCCTCGCCTAATCAGTGAATACCTAGATTCGGCGAGGTTAATTATGTCCTTTTGGCGTTGGTGAGTCGTAACCTCTCGTTTCTTCACCTTGCTACAACTCATGACTGCACACAAAAACTACCGCAACATACAACGTAAAATACAGTAAATAAAATTTTAAGCAAACCTGAAATAAATTTAAAAAATATTAAACACGTTAGAACGCACTACGAGTAATCTCTTATACAGGTTACTGAAACAAAAGGAATCTGTACGAGAAAGTTATCACAAATTAAAATCATACGTTATGAAAAACCAAATAATAAAGAGCGGATATTAGTAAAAAAAAAAAACCGATAAATGAATTGTTATAGGTTAAACAAGAATCCCACAAATTCTCTGGCACGTGTGTCGACCACACCCAGTAAACAACACAAGGAATACTGGTTAGTCAACAAATGGCCGCTCTACTTTCGCCTTGAGCGGGATTGTGTAACTATCCAAAAGACGTTGAAATCTAAATACGTTAGCATCACGTCATTAATAATTGGCATAATACGATAAAATTCTTTTCGACACCCATTTGTAAGCGATAAATTAACAATTACGTTAAAACTTTAGAACTATTTACTCTCTTTGTGCTGGCAACCTGACGGCATAACTGTATCCGCGCTCGCCGCTGCTTGTAATGTTATATGCATGTAGCTAACGGCTAGGGTGTTTTTTCAAAGGTTGATTTTCAAAAGTTTCTTCCCGTCGTGAACCGACTATAGTCATATTGGTTTTATAGGCATAGGGTATAACAATTTTAATATTTGTATTTATTATCTAAATTTAAAATTCTTTTTTTTATTTAAAACAGTTGTTGTTTAAAATATGTAATGAATTTTTTTTTTAATTCGTACTGAAATCAGAGAGTTTTGCAGAACCCTGGATAAGTCTCTCATTGGTTACTACATCTCCGGTCTCCTCTCTTCCAGTTAAATTCTTACACAATGTCATAATCTGTAAATTATTTACTGTTTTACCTGTTATGTAGGTAATAAGTATGCTACTCAGATTTTTTTTTAAATTACAGTATGTATATGTGATCAAAACAAGCTCATCATGCGAGTAGCGACCACCTGCGTAAATATGTTATAATCATGGTATGGATCAGCATCTACCAACACTTTTATTGGCATAGTTGTATATGATTTAAAGACCACTAGTTTTAGGCCCATGAGACTTGTATTGTAGGAGGCAACTCGGGTGATAGTCAGTCTTATATTCTGTGCTCTTCGTGATTATCAATCCATCAATTGTCCTATCTTTCCATCAATATTTCGATCAATCCATCAGTCTTCTAATCTTTCGGTCAATTTCACAATCTTTTCATCAATCTTTTCATGAATCATTCACAATCATTCCATCAATCTCTGAGTCTTTCCCTTAATTTCCCAATCTTTATATCAATATTCCAATATTTCCATCAATCTTAGAATATTTCACAATATTTCAATCAATCTCGCAATATTTCCATCAATATTCCAATTTTTCCATCAATCTTTCACAGTCTTTTCATCAATTTTTCAATCTTTACATCAATCTTTCGATTCGACCAGTCTTGCAATCCTCACGAGTCCTCACCAATCCTCAGCAATGCTCAGCAATCCTCCTCCATACTTCTCACCAATCCTCCTCCACACTCCTCACCAATCCTTAAGCAATCCTCTTCCAGTCCTCACTAACCTAAGCAATTCACCTCCGCAATCTTCAATAATCCTTCAATCGATCCTTTGATCAATTCTTCAGTGTGTTGTATGTCCCCATCCATACGTATAGAAATTATATTCATTTGCCGCCTGCCCACACACATTTGAACTTGATGGCTGCTTTAATGTTCTGTATGTAGTTCAGTATCCACTCATTTTTTATACTTAAATCTTTACTAATATTCTGTATGTACTTCTGTACTTTAGTAGTCAAGTGCTCATAGAACCATTTTAAAGTTGTGAAGGGAAAAAAGTAAACAACTCACAAAATAAAGAAAAAACAATTATTTTGTAAAAAAAAATCCTTTTATTATTTTGCAGATTACAATTTCAGAAGATAGCAGTTCATCACATTATGCAATATAATTCGTGACCTTTAGTTCACTGTTGATTGAAGATTTCTCATTAATGTGCGAGAAATCTCCATCTTGTTGCAAAGTGATCAAATGTCTGAGTCTATCAACACATATGTAGCCAGTGTTCTCAGTGTCGTCTGCCTTCTTCATGCTGCTCGTAGCAGCATACCTGTTGGAGGGGTGTGCCAAAGCATCGAAAAAATTGCCATCGTTTTAGGCATGAACACTGTCTTCATGTTAATTTTCATCAATGCTTTCTTCATGATCATCCTCACTTCCTGTTTCGTCTTCTATATCAAGTTTACATTTCTTTGTAGCAGGAGTCGCATGGTCATCATCAGTATTTATGGCTGATGGCTGTTTATTTTCAAGTTCATTGATTTCTCATGAAAGTCTTGCAAGTGTATATTTCTTGCGAACTGACTACTGCACATCATAGGTCTTTCATTCCATCATTAACTGTCTCGTCATAATTGCCTGTGTAATCTGTACCCATTGATGAAGCAGGAGGGATTGGTTACAACCAGGGTTTGAAAAAACCTGGTTTTTTTTTTAAAAAGCCCAACCTTCTTGTGTTATTAAAAAAAAACCGGTTTTATATTTTGGAGTTTTCTAGTCTTGTTTTCGAAAATAAAACAGGCTAAATGTAAACATGTATATTCTAAATATTTGTTTTTGGGTATGTTTACCTGAACACTTATATTTTACTTTATTTGATCAAATGCCTGTATTTAGAATTTCAATTTAATACGTATATTGGGAAAAGGTTTTCTTTTTTAATTTTTGCAAAAAATTGTGTGAGGGGGGAAATTAATATTATAGCAGTTCATGTAATGTAGCTAGTACAAAACATGTACACTATTTTATGTTATAACAATTAATATAACTATTAAAATTTTTTTTATATTGTCAAATATCACTATACCTGCAGTTGTGTTTTTCTTTTGAAAAACTCTTTTCATAAGTTGACGTGCAACGAGCATTGTCATGCGCCCAATATAGCCTCGCCAGGCGCGGCCACCTCCTAAGAAGAGCCGTTACGCCGCATACGCCACAGCACGAAGTCCAGGGATGGTTTGGGCCAGCTGATGCATTCTGCTACAACGCAACCTGCTTTGCACCTTGCCGCCGCTCTTTCAACCCTCCAGCCTTCAGCCGTGTGAGGGGAAGTAGCTGCCTGCTTCGGCCGCCTTCTGTCATCTCTGGTGGATCACCGCCGCTCTCTCTCTGCGTTCTCTCTGCCACTACCTCCGCACCCCCCGCGCTGGCCCTGTGTGCCGTGTATAAATAGAGTTTGCAGTCCTCAGTTTGAGGCTTTCTCGTGCCAGTTCAGTAGCACGCCATTACTCTGCCCAAGGGCCCACCGACATCATGTCAACTCTCCGTCACTCTGTCCGAGAGTCAACCGACTTCAAGTTGTCACTGCCATTCGCAGCACTGTCGAGAGTCTTACTCTGCATGACATCGCCTCGCTGCCAATCAGCATGCAACAGGCCTGCCGCGCTTCCAGCTATCTCGTAGCTCACCTGCTGTTGACTTAAGTTCTAGTACTGCTGACTTGAGACCGCCCTCACGTCCTATGCTACAACATCTTCGGAGACTAGGGATTATACCAGTTAACAACCTAGGATCGGCCCTTCAGGCTCTAATTAGGGGATAGGCTGGTTTATGTGTGTTTAATGAGCAATCAATAAACAGGCATAAATCAACTTGGTTGCATTACTACTTCCAGCACTATATCTTTTCTTCACCTTGCTTTCGCTATCTCCTGCTTTGTCACCAATCCTGATAACACTCTTGCAGGGATAGTCATGAGCCGGAACCTAATTTTTTGCCTCACCTTTGGGGACTGTCTTGATGTGGAGCTTGGGAAGCCTGCCTTCCTGGGTGACACCAAAGCAGGGACGCTTTGGATTATTGCCCCCTCTAGTGCGTGCCTGGGTCTCTGTCTGGTACCGGTGCCTGAGGTTGTGTCCACTCCCCAATAGAGGGTGTCCGTCCCCCTAACAGTGGCAAGCCCTGCTTCCTGACACAGTGACGCCAGGAGAAGCGACCTAATATCGCTAGCAGCCTACAAACACTCAACCGAGTCGGGTCATGTTACCATCTAGGGTGGGGGGGGCACATACCCCTAGGGTTGGTGGGATGCCACTCTTGAGAACAACGAGAAGCAGTGTTATCACTAGTAACACTAATTCTCCTTTAAGTAGATCTCGTAGTAAGAGTGTTACTCTCTGCCCCAATCGTGCCCAGAGAAGTGGCTTTACCGCTGGTAACTAGATGCCTAGCTCAAGGTAGAAAGTGGATCCCGGTGTGGTTAGTGTAAGCCTGAAGGGTTTTGGGAACGCAGATTTTGCAGGAGCCTGAGAGGATGATGGATCATTAGGTAGGAATCAGGTTAACAGAATGGTTAAAGACTGAGGTATGGTTGATATGGTTTTATTCAGGATAAACCACGTACAATCTCAGTCTGTGCTGAGGACACGTGAAGGGTGGGGTAACTTAACTGCCAAGAAGGTCTGTGATTTGTGCGGGAATGCGGATTGAGGGTGACCCCTGACAGCAAAACAGTAGACATCCGGCATGGTTGTGCCAACAATGCAGTATGGACTCCCTCTAACACTGGGAGGAGGCATCTTAAGAGAGACGGGCTAGTGTGCTAAGCATGGTGGTCAGTCTTGCAGGAGAATCTTGAAGATAACAACCTATGCTGGTTAGCAAGGTAAGCAAAAAAATCTGCTAGGCAGGCAAAAATGAACTGCCTTGAAGGGTCTGTACTAGCCGTATTTACACCCATCCAGCAGAGGGCAAATGCGGTAGGGAAGCAGTAGAAGAGAGAGCTTGTCACCCCGCTGCTTGAGCGGGATGCATGTTCGGTACCCTGGGCTGTAAGGCCGCTGCAAAGTGCAGAATGCAACCAGGTCGCCAAGGTAGGCTTGCATGTAACGCGGGTTGCCGGCACTCAAGCTGCAGCAGACCTCTCAGGCCATCTAATAGGTAACTATTCTAACATTTCGGAATGCTGGCGATGGCGTGGCTGAACATGGGGGGAAGTGCAGCTAAGGCAGAGGCTCAAGAGGGGCATCAATTAAGTTTCATAATATGTACATTGTCATTATCATGTACTGTGTGTGCAAGTGAGTGTATACACTTAGATGGGCATTTAAGAGGGCATGTAACATAAATTAACTCTGAACACATTAATTGCAGGTAACAAGTTTCTGGAAATCAGTACATAAAATTCAAGGAAGCGCAATCTTAAATAACTGTTTCTGGCTACTTTGTGAGCAAATATTTTGATGGACAGATACATTCCTTTAGCTCTATATCTTAGGCCACACTGATACATGCAAATTTATGGCGTAAGAAATAGTTCAACAGTAATGCATCAGATTAGAAAAAATATTTGCTCTAAAAATTATAGTAATTTATTATTTAAGGTTGCTGTTTTGTAGTTTTCCTATATTCACTTCCAAAAACCTGTAAATATTTGTCTGTCTCTTTAGTGTTGATTATGTACCACATCTTCTTAAAGAGCATGAATATATTTGTAATTTGTTCGTATTCATTGAAGAGCCAGGTTCATGGTAAAAAAAACCAATTGGTGACATTTTAAGCAGAGCCTCTGTGTGATTAAAAATTTCCAGAAGTTCAGACAGTGTATCTGGCTGGTTTGTAGCTCACTGTAATTAGAAGGTTACATTGTCTATATCCTCTGTTTATACCTGTATTATGTGAAACCAATTTTTAGGTAATTTGTTTTGTAGTTTTAATAAATCATGAATCAGGCAGGGACTGTGATGGGTGTGTTTGGTGCAGTGTGCCTGATGGTGCGGGTAGACCAGGCAGGGGCAGATACGAGTGCCACAGGACTGATGGTGGGGCTGGAGGGGGCCCGGCTAGTGTCCCTGGTGCCCACCAGGAGCCACTACACATGTATGCGCAGCACAGAGCTGGGGAGATCACTGGTCCACGTGCGAGCAGGCCGTATCTGCCGCTCCTCAACTGGCACCCTCGACATTTCCTTGCTGGACGAGGTGCAGTGTCATTGGAGCACCAACCTCCACCTCAAACTGCTCACACTCCTGCAGGAGCTCCACGACTTCCTAACTCGTAAGCTACCTGCCACTCACCACCTTATGCCATTAGTACTCGACCATGTCCTCTACTTGTACAGAGAACATAGTGCTTGCCAGCTTTTCAATAACTACTGGCTGAATACCAAACTGTAACTGCTTTTCTGCTAATGGAACTAATAAAACTGCGAGACTAGCATATGCTTTTAACAAATACTTACTCTAAAATTTAACTACAATTTCTTTAACAGAACTCTAATCGCAAGGATGTTGTGTGATGTATATACAAACTTTTTGAAATTTAGGGATGGATCGATTTGATTCTTCAGTCTAAAGAATCACCAATTCTTGGAACTGGAATCAAAATAGATTATTTTCTGAAACTGAAATGGAATTGGTAGTCATAGTGCCAATCTCTCAATGCCAGCATTGTTTACTGCAAACTGTTTATGAGCGCTGCCATTTAAAATTAGGGATGGGATCCTCGATGCTGCGATACCTTGATACCATCAATACTTTATAGTATCTTGTATCGCATGAAAATATCCAAAAGTATTGCATTTTAACATAGTGATAATGGTATTTACCATCCACATTTTTTTCATTAAAAACAAAATTACAAAATTTCTATAATATTTGCATACTGTATTTTATTGCATAATTATTGCAGCTGCGTAACAGTCTCGCAATAATTTTTTAATACTGAAAAGTGGAAAACCGTCTAGTTGTTTGTAACTCCAGCCACGTCACATCACCTGGAACAGACGAGAGAGGAAGAACCAAAGCTGGAAGTACCTTGACGAGTTGTAGTTCCTCCTCCCTCAAGAAGAAATGAAAGTGGAAAGTGTGCCGTGGTCAACTATTTCCCTTCTCACCAGGCTTGTAAGGGGAGGAAGCGACATTGAGCTTGGCCGTGATGAACTACAGCAGAGTGTACCTGAGGGTAGCTGACATTCGCCAACCTAGAGAGAGAGAGAATACAAGGACGGTGCTCTAGTTGCTAGGTAACCACTTCCACTCTCCCCGGGCATGTAAGGGGAGGAAACGAAGCCACACCTTGCACCGAGCGCTGGACGGATGGAAGGATGCAGCACTTGTCACTCAATTCCCTCTCGGTTATCAGATGTTTTAGTAAACAAACATTACAACAATTTCCTTTAAGTTGCAAAATAAAATCAAAAAACTGCGAAATCACAAACTAAGTGTGTACTGAGCTATCATTTTCCTCAAAGTTTGATTACAGCTTTCACTGTGGAAACAAGATTCTATAGAATCTAAGGAGAGGATGTTGGTTTATCATTGGTTAAGGACATGTGAGTTACAGGCTGGCCACTGTTTGTTTCAAGTGTAATGTGGGTTTTATTTTCAGTGTGTGTCAACAACACTAGTAAAATGAGCAAATTTCTTGGCCAAGTGGTTTTGTGTTCATGACAATTTTAATTTGGTATCTGAGAAAAGTATCTGTATCGAGTATTGTGACAATATTTTTGTATCGAAACTGATATAGAGTATCGAGAAAATGTGGTATTGATCCATCCCTATTTAAAATTGAGATAATGTGAATAGTTACTTACAATAAACACCGTAGACAGATGGTACCTGATAGTGTCAACATGAGATAAAGATCTGGATGGTGATAAGGAGTAAGTTGAGTTACTACTTCACGCATTTGTTGTTCAACATTTATGAAGTAATATAACGCCATTACCGTACATACTCACCTATGTAGTAGCTGCATCCACAAAAGACCTGTACCTTCTTTTTAGAATAACTTGCTGGAAAAAATGTTTCTGAGAGCAAAATAAATCCTAAGTACTATATTTGTATATATCACTTGCGTGTGCCGTGTATACGAAGGAACAGAAAATTTTTCTTAAAAACGTAAGTAACATCCATTTTCTAAACGTGCAACTGTTTGGCATGAACAAGGAGCATGCTGCTCAGCAACGTCACAGTTTGATGGTGAAAGGGAGATGCATGACCTTGCCCAGCTGTTCACATTTCTGCCTGTTGCTCTCTAGGATCCTCGCTGTGGGTGACCTTGTTTTAATATTCTCAGCTTTCACACAATGGATTACGCACATAGCCTGTATGCAGATGTTTTTAACCACGTTTCCTATTAGAGTAAACAAATACCTGTATGGTTTACAAAATTTGGTAATTACATACCGTCGAAAGGCAATAATTTTCTCTTTATAGGTTACCAGTAAATGATGTGAGATTGTAGTGCATCTCTTGAATAAACCATTTGTAGCCATGCACATTTGCATTCAGTTTCTACTGGCTGTAAATTCTCACTCATGCCGAATTCACATGCAATTTGCAAAGCTTTTGGCAAACGCATTAGTACTTACTGCGTATCTGAACTGCTGCTGCCTATTCTGAATTTATATGAGGAGCTTTTGTAGAATTTTCTGAAACTTCACTTTTGCACGTCTAAATGTACGTCACCACTTGCCAAAAGTAGGTTACGCATGGTTTTCTTCCAGCCCCGTATGGATGATTCAACAACATCGTAATTTTTTTTCCAGCAGCACAGTTACCAATTATCTGTGCCTCACGTAAAATGTTTTAACTTCTTTGCCGCTGTGAAAGAATGCGACCTTTCTTTACCGCTCATCTTGCATCAACAAAACAGGTGCGTCGCCTGCCATCACTGTGTCATCCGGACACACCCTCTATCCGAGCCAATTTGTGGTGTATATTCAACACTTTTATTTTATTTTATTTTTAGTTTCTTTTATATATTTGTGGTTATTTTAATGTGTTTGGAAAATATTGTAAAATTACTAATGCCAAAGGCTGAAAGTTCGTAAGGTGCTACAACTTCATCCTAACACCGTCGTTAAAATATCTACAATTTGGTGGCTTTTCCTTTTTTTTACTCCCGCACAGGGGAGTGCTGGAATGCGTCTGACCCTACGATCTCCTTTCCCCTCCCTGCCCCATGGTGGGTCATCATTAATTAGCAGCGGTTCTGGTACTGCGGAGGGGAAAGAGAGAGAGGGAGGGGGAAATTTGTGAGCTTTGTGCATATGCCCACAACTGAGGCACCGCATTGACGAGCTGATGCTGCAAGCTGCACACCACACAAAGCAGTTGGAAAATGCACATGATGACCTGCGAGTGCTGTCCAGAAACCCTGTGCACAATGTGCCATATAACGGTGAACGATGCCCATGGCATGGAGCGAGTGATAATATGGCCCCTCTCAGTAGTGGCTCTGAGGATAGCGGTCCCATGGAGGAAGTGGTTCGGGGAGCAAAGAACCAGGTGTGTGGACTCGAGAAAGGGAGTGAGGCAGTCGACAGGAGCTGCCAGTGCTTCATGGTACGTCGAATGAGGATCCAGCCACAACCTGCAGCATCCACTGCAAGTTCCTGCCTACACTTTTCAGAATGCTAGACATGGTCTAAAGAAAGATGCAAGGGGACATTCTGTAGTTGCTTCATCTTTTCAAACTGGTAACGTAAGAATTAGTTTTTAGTAAGGCACAAACGACCATGTTGTGACAGGATGAAGATCCAGTATGACAGGAGAATGTTGGGCGAGGTATTTCAAGGACAACTGGTGTGGCTGTACAACCCACATAGTTTAAAAGGGTCCTCGAATTTACAGAAATGTTGGAAAGGCCTCTACAGGATTCTGAATAAGATCAATGATGTGGTCTTTCGGATTTGTCATCAAGGCTCTCGGACAAAGCCAAAGGTTGTCCATATCGACCGACTGGCACTGTNACATGGTCTAAAGAAAGATGCAAGGGGACATTCTGTAGTTGCTTCATCTTTTCAAACTGGTAACGTAAGAATTAGTCCTTAGTAAGGCACAAACGACCATGTTGTGACAGGATGAAGATCCAGTATGACAGGAGAATGTTGGGCGAGGTATTTCAAGGACAACTGGTGTGGCTGTACAACCCACATAGACTAAAAGGGTCCTTGAATTTACAGAAATGTTGGAAAGGCCTCTACAGGATTCTGAATAAGATCAATGATGTGGTCTTTCGGATTTGTCATCAAGGCTCTCGGACAAAGCCAAAGGTTGTCCATATCGACCGACTGGCACTCTACGGTGATCCGAATGTTGCAGTGTCTGTTCAGGATGAACAGAGTTGAGGAGGGGGCAGTGTTACGCACTCGCTGATTCGTATTCCGCGCAAACTAGTGGAAGTGAAGAACAGCAGTTACATGATAGTGACGGCAACAAGCCAAACAATTGTTTTGAATGAACAAGGGAGTGATGGGCTGGTGGCCGCGTATCTGTTACAGAAAGCGAGCCAACGCGATAATTCTTTTTGGGGGCCCGGTGCTTCCTTTGTGTGGGAAGGCGCCGAGAGCTGGTGATCAAATTTGTAATGTTAGACAAAGCAAGCGGCCTTTATTTGGGGAAACCACTCCTTATAAAAATATGCCCAGTAAAATATCTGATTACTAAAAAAGAAATGAAAGTTTACATTGCCATTGCAGTATGTTTGAAGTTAAAAAATAACTGGCCGCTGGTGGTCTGCAAAGTGTCTTATCAAAGGCAGAGTCCCAACAATGGCCCAAAATGAAAAGAAAATTATAAATATATGTCATACGTGTACAGTGGAGTCTCCATTATCCGTCAGTCTCGGGACCGTCACCGTGACGGTTGAGAGAATAGACGGATAATAGAAATCCCCCCCCCCCCTTTTTTCATAAAGACACGACAGATACTAGCGATAATAATGTATACGATATTTAGCACTATATTTTAAACAGGTAGCAATCAATAGAAGTATGTACAGCACAGTATGTATTTGATATTAAATATTGTAGACTTCTGTTTATTATGTTGATAAAATAACAAAATTGAATACAGTACTATTATGTATATGTTCAGTAGTATAATCCTACCTAAAAAAGGCTGTCATTTTCCTTTGTTGTAATACTCCACGGGCTTTTGTTGCTGCCGTGTTGCGTATCTTACGTATGAGTAATATCTGTGTAGCGTCTGCCTCTTCATGTTTCTCGTACCATTCAATGCACTTGGAAAACATGTTTTCAGCGTCACTGTGGCTAATTATTTTGGGGCAATCCTTGAGTGTATCATCCTCTTCTTCTTCACTTAAACATTCTACCTCCTGTGTTGCACTTAATACAAGTTCCTCATCATTTAATATTTCAAAGCCTCCGTCAAATCTGTCGATTCCCAGCAATTCACTTACTTCACCTATTGATGTGTTTTCTCCACCTGGAATACCTTGACACAGAAGTAAAATTTCCTCATTAATTCCAGATTAGTTTATGGCCTCATTCTCATTTACAGTCTCAGGCCACAGTTTGTTCCAGCCCTTTTTTAATGTTTCTTCTGGTATATCTTGCCAGGCTTCAGCAACATAGAAATTGTGTCTTTAATAGTGTACGACCTCCAAAACTGCTTTACACTTATTAATTCATCACCAACGCAAACAACTTTTTGAATAAAGCATTTTCGATAACATTGCTCCATGGGCTGAATTAGTGGGGTAGTGTTAGCAGGCAAAAAGTGGCACGTAATTTTTCCATCATCACTTTGTAAGTCATGAGAAGGATGAGTTGGTGCATTGTCTATTTATAACATGGCTTCTTCAGGCAATCCGATCAATTTTAAATGTGATTTTACATTTGGCACAAACACACTGTGGAACTACTCATTAAATATATCTTGGCTCATCCAGGCACCTTTTTGTGCATAATATTTGGCAGGTAAGACGTTTCAATTCATATTTTTGAAAGTTCGAGGCTTTTGAATTTCCCAATGATTAGTAAAGGAAACCTATGTCTACCATTTACATTCGCACACACCATAACAGTTATGCCATCTTTTTGCATTTTAAAACCAGGTACAGATTTTTCCAATAAGGAGGCTAAGGTATTCACGGGAAGTGCTTTTTAATTTAGGCCAGTTTCGTTACAGTTGTAAACCTGCTCTCTGACCAAATTTCTATCTTTTATTTCTTTCGTTAGTTTTTCCCGATATTCTACAATGACTGTACTATCAGCGCTTAGTTTTTCACCCGATATGCCCAACTGCCTTATGCCATCTCGACCCTTAAATTTATCCAGTCAACCTATACTAGCCTTAAATGAGGAATCCTCATCAAACTTCTTGTTCATCTCGATAGCTTTAGCCATTATTATGGGCCCCGAAACTGGTATCCCTTGACTGCGGTTTTGAATGAACCACTGATACATTACTGTATCCAGTTGGTCCAGTTTTGCTGGCTTCATCGTTTTTCTTAGTTTGACATCTCCGTTTGTCATTTGCATTTTTGAAACATGACTTTCGATTTTATTTGCATCTTTCTTAATATCATTTACTGTCGTCCGCCCGATTCCATATAGTGGCGCGATACTCGTTGCGCTTTCTCCTTTACACAGTCATTTTATAATTTCAAGTTTTTGAGAAAGTCCCAATACAACACGTTTCCGTTTCTCAGACATTTTTAAACACACTACACTTTGACAACAAACTGACGACAATGACTTGCTGACTAAGTGACTACCGCTACTGAACTGACTGTAGGAATGGGAGGGCGGATGAGTGTCTAGGAATTGCGGTAGGGTGGTGAGGAAGACGGAACGATTCTACGAAGTACATATGTAGATTGTGCATAAACAATAAATGTGAGTCATTCACATTCTACACCGCACAGAATGTGTTTTTACTGGGTATATGTATTACAGTACAGTATACGTATTGTTCAACTTAATAATGTGCTTAATTTAATCTAACATGAAGCCAGAAAAAATTTATTTCATTTTTAGTTTATTAAGTTTGTTTTTTGCATCCAATTTTATTATTTTACTTGTCGTGCCAGTTTACTGACGGTTAACAGAAACTGACGGTTAAAAGGGTGACGGTTAACCAAGACTCCACTGTATTTATAAGTACATTTTAAAAACATATAAGGTGGTTGAGTGATCTTTCTTAGGCATTTCTTTCAGCACCTTGTTCCTGCTATTTCCTGTTTGACCCATTTCCACTTACACTCGTACAGGTGCAGGTATGTGCCGAACCTCCACATCCTAAACATCTTCGCTCAGAACCTCCATCTCTTAGGAGTGGAGGTTCTCTCTCAACTGTTGCAACCATTCTGTGGGTATTTAGGTCTGCCTGCGCTTCCCGCCCAGCTACACACGTGCAGATGGTAAGTAGCGAACCCAGACAGGGAGCTCCGTCTTTACATGATACGTGGATTCATGGTGACTTCACACCTTCCTGCGTAACACGGGAGCGGACTCCCTAATCCTACTGCTGACACCTCCAGTCAGGAGCTTGGGTCTACTGGTGACATCTCGGCCATCTGCCTCTACTGAACATCCACTACTACCCCTTCTACTCTACGCCCTTATGCCTCATCACAGGGCTGGGNTCACTTTGTAAGTCATGAGAAGGATGAGTTGGTGCATTGTCTATTTATAACATGGCTTCTTCAGGCAATCCGATCGATTTTAAATGTGATTTTACATTTGGCACAAACACACTGTGGAACTGCTCATTAAATATATCTTGGCTCATCCAGGCACCTTTTTGTGCATAATATTTGGCAGGTAAGACGTTTCAATTCATATTTTTGAAAGTTCGAGGCTTTTGAATTTCCCAATGATTAGTAAAGGAAACCTATGTCTACCATTTACATTCACACACACCATAACAGTTATGCCATCTTTTTGCATTTTAAAACCAGGTACAGATTTTTCCAATAAGGAGGCTAAGGTATTCACGGGAAGTGCTTTTTAATTTAGGCCAGTTTCGTTACAGTTGTAAACCTGCTCTCTGACCAAATTTCTATCTTTTATTTCTTTCGTTAGTTTTTCCCGATATTCTACAATGACTGTACTATCAGCGCTTAGTTTTTCACCCGATATGCCCAACTGCCTTATGCCATCTCGACCCTTAAATTTATCCAGTCAACCTATACTAGCCTTAAATGAGGAATCCTCATCAAACTTCTTGTTCATCTCGATAGCTTTAGCCATTATTATGGGCCCCGAAACTGGTATCCCTTGACTGCGGTTTTGAATGAACCACTGATACATTACTGTATCCAGTTGGTCCAGTTTTGCTGGCTTCATCGTTTTTCTTAGTTTGACATCTCCGTCTGTCATTTGCATTTTTGAAACATGACTTTCGATTTTATTTGCATCTTTCTTAATATCATTGACTGTCGTCCGCCCGATTCCATATAGTGGCGCGATACTCGTTGCGCTTTCTCCTTTACGCAGTCATTTTATAATTTCAAGTTTTTGAGAAAGTCCCAATACAACACGTTTCCGTTTCTCAGACATTTTTAAACACACTACACTTTGACAACAAACTGACGACAATGACTTGCTGACTAAGTGACTANCACTTTGACAACAAACTGACGACAATGACTTGCTGACTAAGTGACTACCGCTACTGAACTGACTGTAGGAATGGGAGGGCGGATGAGTGTCTAGGAATTGCGGTAGGGTGGTGAGGAAGACGGAACGATTCTACGAAGTACATATGTAGATTGTGCATAAACAATAAACGTGAGTCATTCACATTCTACACCGCACAGAATGTGTTTTTACTGGGTATATGTATTACAGTACAGTATACGTATTGTTCAACTTAATAATGTGCTTAATTTGATCTAACATGAAGCCAGAAAAAATTTATTTCATTTTTAGTTTATTAAGTTTGTTTTTTGCATCCAATTTTATTATTTTACTTGTCGTGTCAGTTTACTGACGGTTAACAGAAACTGACGGTTAAAAGGGTGACGGTTAACCAAGACTCCACTGTATTTATAAGTACATTTTAAAAACATATAAGGTGGTTGAGTGATCTTTCTTAGGCATTTCTTTCAGCACCTTGTTCCTGCTATTTCCTGTTTGACCCATTTCCACTTACACTCGTACAGGTGCAGGTATGTGCCGAACCTCCACATCCTAAACATCTTCGCTCAGAACCTCCATCTCTTAGGAGTGGAGGTTCTCTCTCAACTGTTGCAACCATTCTGTGGGTATTTAGGTCTGCCTGCGCTTCCCGCCCAGCTACACACGTGCAGATGGTAAGTAGTGAACCCAGACAGGGAGCTCCGTCTTTACATGATACGTGGATTCATGGTGACTTCACACCTTCCTGCGTAACACGGGAGCGGACTCCCTAATCCTACTGCTGACACCTACAGTCAGGAGCTTGGGTCTACTGGTGACATTTCGGCCATCTGCCTCTACTGAACATCCACTACTACCCCTTCTACTCTACGCCCTTATGCCTCATCACAGGGCTGGGCGGGATAAGGCATCCAAGCAGACTTTGGACTTGGTTGGTGACCTGATAGGGGAAATGCAGGGTGCTGCCAGGTTGTACACCTGGAAGCGTGAAGAAGCAGCTCAAGAGAGGGGAATACTAACCAGTACTACCAGCAGGGAAAGTAGCATACAGTTCAATATATTGTGGCATACACCTCATGCAATTTCGCCTCTGCCACCCACGCCTCCTAAGAAGACAGTCGCCACCACACAACCTCCGTTTGCTGAACGCATGGCTCGTCACATAGGTATAACACCCAGTTCGCTCCTGTTCACACTCAGACCAGATCAGCACCTTCTTCGGCACCTCCACTTGCACAGCGGGCCATAGTCGAGCTGCTTAAACAGGCCCGTTCTGTGCCCAGTATTAACCCCGTCAAGTTGGCGGCACTAGCTTTTCTNAGGCCATAGTCGAGCTGCTTAAACAGGCCCGTTCTGTGCCCAGTATTAACCCCGTCAAGTTGGCGGCACTAGCTTTTCTACTGTCTGGGAGGAGAAAAGCTGCAGATGCCCACCCACACTAAGTACGCTAAAGATGAGGCAACAATAGCGTTTTCTTTTCTTGGCGCCCAACGTGTTGCCATTGAGCGATTAGCGACTGTCAAGCAATTGGGAGAGCTTGGGGGAACTGGTAAGCCCCTGAGAAAAGCCCTTGGGACTCCAAAGCTAGACCNACTGTCAAGCAATTGGGAGAGCTTGGGGGAACTGGTAAGCCCCTGAGAAAAGCCCTTGGGACTCCAAAGCTAGACCACTGAACTGACTTTGCAGAGTCGAGAGGAAAACACCACGTGGCGCCCATACACAAAAGCAGAAATGGTTACTTGCGAGAATACCAAGGAAATGATTGGTCAAACTTGTGCAGCAGACGAATGCCTGGGTATGGGCCAGTATCTCATTACCTGTGTACACTGCGGAGCTATATACCACTATGGCTGTATAGGATGGGAGGAGACAGAGGAATACCCAAGTCCTTGAGTACCGGTGCCAGGAATGTTCTAGATCGTAACCGCAGGCATGACTACACAAACTGTTCAGAAAGAGGGGTTTATCGCATCGCGTGTCATGAATGTCTACTCACATTTCACCACCTCTGTCTCGGATGGGACGATAAGGCCCGAGACATGGACAATCTTATTTTCAGATGCTCGACTTGCTGCATCACGGCACAGAGAGCGCAACCTCAACCGGAACCAATGGTGCTTGGGTGACCGTCTGTCCTCGAACCATTGCCACTACTGGAATACACCGGGAAAACACAGGAAGACACTAGGGAGATATAGCTGACATTCGGCAGGAGCAGGCAAAAGCTAAGACTGCCACCACATCTATGGAGAGAGCAGTAACCTCCAATGCCCCAGTACGAGGCAAACCAGTACCGCCATCGCCACCACGGGCCACAACTGGAAGCACACAACCAAAATCTAGCACTGCCCCACCAGGCTTTTACACCGCGACTGCTCCGTAATCCGGCAGAAGATCCAGAGCTGACAGGCGGGACGGCCCAAGCAGGGCAATGACCAAAAAAGAAGGGAGAGACCTCCTGTAGCAACTTTGTAACCAGAAGCCAGGGAAACGACAAGGCCGGGGCCCCAACAAAGTAAGGGAATAGGTCCTGCAAATAGCCGTGGTACAGGAGAAGAATGTCTCACGAGTACTCCCACGCATAACCGTACTCGTCGTGTCTACGGAAATCTTGGCCACCCTCGTAACTACTGCTAATGCAAACTTTTTCTGACCACAATAATACTGGGAATACATTGAGCCTGCTCAGGACACCAAGATATACATGGCACAGAGAGGGGCACGCCTCAAGACAAGAGGTAAACTGACGTTTACCCTTAGGTTCGCTGATGAAGCGATTCCTACCAAGTTTCCTGTGGCAGAAGACCTGGGAGAAGCCATGATTGTGTGACAACCTTGGCTGACTGAACAGCAAGTGATCCTTGACTGCCAGGTAGGACGTATTTATCTAGGTGCAATTAAGAGAAGGCTGGTAACCTGGCGGCAGCTCGTCGAATCAGAACCACAACCACCAATCACGGGAGAAGAATTAAACCACCAGCTGCAGGGCGAAGCTGTAGAAAAACTGACCCAGATCCTTCAGGAATACCGTCGCGTGTTCAAACAACGCAGCACACTGCGTCAGACTGCCACTATCTAGCACAATATACACCTGACCAGCCTCCAGGTCATTCATAATCCACCTGGGGAAGTGTCCGCCAAACAATAAGCCATTTGAGAACAGCAAA
This sequence comes from Clitarchus hookeri, assembly GCA_002778355.1. Taxonomy (NCBI): domain Eukaryota; kingdom Metazoa; phylum Arthropoda; class Insecta; order Phasmatodea; family Phasmatidae; genus Clitarchus; species Clitarchus hookeri. The sequence goes on from NQII01000372.1 coordinate 1,205,460, forward strand.
TAGAAGAGATGCAACAGCTGGACATCATCGAACCTTCTGACTCTGCCTACAACGCTCAGTTATCCTCGCACCAAAGAAAGATGGCACACTAATGTTCTGCGTGAACTACTACGACCTGAACCACATTACCCAGCCAGTAGCTGCCCCATCACTCAACTTGGGGTACACGCTAAAGGTACTTGGGGAAGCGAGATTCTTCAGCACACTCAACATGTGGTGTGGATATTGTCATATACCAGTACACCCAATGTTGAGACCGTATACTACATTCACATCTCCTAATGGGGAAGCCTACCAGTTTAAGGTCATGCCCTTTGGCCTAAAGAACACACCCACCATGTTTCAACGCCTAATTGCCACCTCAGTCCTCACCGGCTTCATCAGAAAATTTTGGTATGCCTACTTGGACGACGTCATAATCTTCTCAAAAGACTGGTAGGAACACCAGCGCCACCTCCATTTAGTTCTGGAACGATTCGAAATACATGGCCTTTCTTGCCACTTATCCAAGTGCCTTCGGGAGTCACTCGGTGCCCCAAAAAGTGTACAGAAATACACTTTTTGGGGCACCGAGTCACTCCCGAAGGCAACTTTGTGCAAACTGAGCAGATTCGTGCAATAGTAGAAGCAGCAACATCAAAGAACAAGAAACAATTGCGCAAGTTCTTGGGACTCTGCAATTGGCTTAGCAACTTCATCCCCAACATCGCCAAACTCATGGGGCCACCAAACAACTTGCTACGCATGGACCAAGGCTCGAAATGGTCGGAGAAGGAGGAAGATGCATTCCAGAAACTCAAGAAACAGTTCACACAGCCAGACATGCTGTTTCGGCCGCTCCCTGATGTTCCTTTAATCCTCGAGACTGACGCCAGTGGAGTAGGTCTCGGGAGATTACTCTACCAGGAAACACTCCGGAAGGAAGCAGACGGGTGATTTTCTATGTGAGCACCCTCCTGACAGATACAGAAAGAAGGTACCACTCTAACGAACAGGAGTGTTTAGCAGTCATATGGGCCCTCAAGAAGTTCTGTTATCACCTGGAAGACACACCTTTCATGCTACGAACCGACAACCACACCTTAACCTGGTTGCATACTTCCAGTGTAACTAAATCACAGCTAGGCCGCTGGGCCGTACTACTCCAGGAGTTCAGCTTCACCATTCAGCACTGCCCAGGGAAGCAGAACGAGTTACCCGACACACTGTCAAGTGCTCCTAACCCCCACCAGAAGCAGGAGAACTTGGAAAACTGGGAAATGATGCTCCCGCCAGAATATACTCTGTATCAAGAAAGTAACGCAGAAGATGTTGTACAGCTATTGGAGGCGCAAACTAGCAGAGCCGTGTTTGCGGAACAACAGCAAGCTGACCGCTAGGTGGGCGAGATACTCGCAAAATACCCTAAATGCTTCATAGAAGAGCAAGAGTATGTCTGGGCCCGCCCCTACTCTAATACAGAAGACTGGAAGTTGTGGGTGCCGTACAGTCTCCGAGCTGACATCTGTTATTATTACCACCAGCATCCAGATGCGGGACACCCAGGAGTGAAGGAAACACTCCGCGAGATGAACCCGAGGTACATCTGGGAAGGAATAAGTTGGGATGGGGAAGCCTACGTCTAACAATGCAAGGTTTGTGCCAGCACAAAGGCGCATTGAGCCTTAAGGACCATGAACATCTCACGACGACCAAACGAAGCATGGTCACAAATCGTCATCGATCTGATGGGGCTGTACCCTTGCACCCAGAAGGATAAACAGTACATACTGGTGGTGACAGACCTATCTTCTGGGTGGGTTGAGGCCTACCCCCTACCATGCAAGGGGCCACTGGCGCTGCCCTTTCCACCGCTAGCTCCGACCTCTGCGTCCGCCGCAGCAGAGGCGGGGAAGGAGTCTGCCGCCTGCCCTCCGAGAAGGGAAATGAGTACTTCTTCTCCAGCCAACCAGCTTATTCACAGTTTGCTTTTGTGTAACTTACTCTGTTCACATTGTCAGTTTGCTAATTGTCAACCTAACGAAATTCAATGTATTATGTAATCTGTGTACTACCAGTTTCTTGTAAACCTTGGTAAGAGCGGCGCTGTCACTAACCCTCCCTCCCCCCGCCAGCTTAAACCAGTGTAGGAACTTCCAGACAACACAAGTCACCCATTTATGCATACAGAGGTCAAGCCGAGGTGAGGTAGCACTTGCCGCCCTCGGGCCTCATCCCACCCTAGCAAGCCCAGTGAAATTTGTAAATGCCAAGAAATGACGAGATAGTAAGGCGGTTGCCACGTGATGTCAAAAAAAAGTACCGAGAATAAGCTGACAGCATATGGCAGGGGCAACTGGCCCACACCACACATTTCCTCCTACCATCAAGAACCATGGCGCTTGTATG
>NQII01000372.1:1224895-1239771 GCA_002778355.1 Clitarchus hookeri
GTTGCTCCCCCCTTCACGTGGTTTTGTAGCGTCCATCACCATATTCAACTTCCCCCGTCTCTGCACGTGGTCCGGGGTGCTTGTCGTCCCCCGGGGTCATAAAACACGTGGCCGCTGCTCGTGTGGTCCGCAGCCTGCCTGGCGTCGACCCTTGGTTCTGGCCTGGAAGTTTATTGTCCCATTCTGCATGCACGTCCGCTAAAAGCTCTCATGGTTTATTGCGGTACAAGCCCGGGATAGACGCAGCTGGTGGTGGCAGCTGCAAAATGCAGCTGTGTCCGCGCTCTGGTGCCTTCCGTTGTCTCCGGATGTCGTCTGCACGTGCAGGAACAGTTGCACGTGCAGAAACCTTTGGTAGCGTGCCTTTGCAGCTGCGAGGCTCCTGGCGTCCCTCTTCCGGCACGTCCACAAAAACCCTTAATCTTTATTGCGGTCGTCTGCCGGCGAGCTTCGCCAGAGCGTGTGTTCTGACGAATAAAATATAGGGACGAAGAATGCGTCACTACTCATTTTGAAAAACAAAGTCTCAAATACAAGGCATTACCAGGGCTGTTGGGATGTAAATAAATATGATGGGTGACTTCACCATAACAATCCAAGCACATGTCAAACCTGTTCTTCATGACCAAGAAAAAAAGGTACTTAATGTCTACTGTATACAATTAATGTATAAATTTAAGCCTTTTGAAAAAAAAAAATTGATTTACATATGTGTTTCGTTCAATAACATACCCTGAAATAATTTAGTAACAACAGCAAATAGGTTTACAGTACAAAGGCGGATTGCAAAAAATTGGTACGTGATAGAGAAAAACTGAGGTCAATTTCGGATTTAGCTTGTGTAGAACCAAATCAAGTATAAAGTGGAACCGATCCATCCCTGATTGTAAGTACTTATTTGAAGTGATAAATTGTGTTTTGGTTCCTTTGTCCTCAACAGGCTATTCTTATGAACCATCCAACAGTGGTTCTTGTACCAGCTGTCTTCCAGTCATGACTATGAAACATTTTGATATACCATAACACACTGTCGTTATTACTCTGGAATCAAATCTGATCCTTTATAACTGGCTCCTCCTAGTTTCGTAATGGTTTACCAGAAAAATGTTTCGGACCAGTTTGTACTGGTAACAGTAGTGTCTAGCCTGGTTAAATGTTTACTCATAGCTTTACTTCCCCCTCGTGCTGATGAGAGCATGATATTGCAGGGATGGTGGTGTGAGCCATGTGACGTTTATAGAAACATAACAGATGACTGTTGTGGAAGTGAAGTGGTAAGGTGGTAGGTAACTTCTAAAGCAGTAATGATATTAAAACAATAGTGGCAAATTTATTGTATTTACACATATTTACTTTACTTTGAAAGAGTGACGTGCCATAAGTTTAGTGGCCATTTTGTGTTAAAATATCTTGTCTGGTTGTATGAATTTCTGTTGCGCTCAGAATGTACCTGTTGACTGAAAGCTTCTACTTGCTCGAGTTATCGATCTACCAGAACATCTGGATGGCAACAGCATTGCACTGGCAGGCAGAACGGTCAAAGTCATAAATATAACTCCCACCCCATTTTCTGAGGTGTTGATTTTTTTAAGTAATGGGCATATATTTAGAGTAAATACTGCAGTTTTTGTTGCATGAGGTCACATGCATGGGATGCACACTACACCTGAGGGTGGGTAAATATGAAAATTCATTAAAAATTATTATTGTTTAATGACACACATTGTGTCAGTAGGCCAATCAAGAGATGGCATACATACTGCAGTAACCTAAACCTACATGTAAAACCAATATACACATGTATGGCTAACCCAAGACACGAGTTGTAACTGTGTGTTTCATAAGCACCTTAAGAACCTCTGACACAGATACAGCTTCAGAGCAGTTTACTTTCTCATGAAAGACTGGTTAGGAAGCCTGTTTATATGTAGCATGCAGAATAAAACCTGGTTCAAACTCTTGAATGTACCCTATCTATGTTAGCAGCAGTTTTACAGCCTTGTAAATACTATAAATAGAATTTCTCTGTATGAACAGGAGCAGTACAGATTGTTAATCATGACAGCTGTGAGATGAATACAAAAACGTTTTGTCCATAAATTAATCATTTTAAATATGTATGATATGTAAAAATAGTAAAATCTGCTTTTTGCTCTTGCTTTAAAGGCAAGGTCAACAAGGATTTGAAGGGGCCATGGTAGCTGAGCGGTTAAGACTGCTCGCCTCCCACCTAGCCAAATCGGGATCAATGGCCGGGTCACTCCCAGATTTTTACAAGTGGGAATCATGCTTGACTATGCTTCTGGTCGGCAGGTTTTCCGGGGATCTCCTGTTGGCCTCGCCCTTGCATTCTGGCACTGCTCCATTCTCACCTAATTTTACTCCCATCGGCTCTCAAGACCTTGTTGTTAAGAGACACCCGAACCTCTCCACTTTACTCTCTCTCTCCCCAACCAATCTAAAGGCTGGATAAAGTGAGACAATATGTCGGTGGTGAGTCACACAATGCTTTTGAGAGAGGGAGGGGGGTGGTTATGAGAGGAGACTATAATAAATTACAATTACATCTCCCACATGCAAAACAATCCAGACTTAGACCCACCAAGAATTGAATCATCATGAGCGTGGTAAAAGGCAGTGTACTGATCTGGTGGCATGTGAGAAACTTGTAAAACATGATGTTGTTCCAATTATAATTAACGCTTGTAAAATGCATTGTTTATTTTTAAGATAAATGCACAAGTTCAGTATGTTTTGGAAAACAGTGTGCAGTATGTAAATTGATATTGACTTTTCTATCTCCTTTTTTTTAACCTTTAATATCTTCCTGGGTTTTCTGTCTCTTTTCATTGTTTGCTTATACTATTTTCTTTACTTCCTTTCCCTCTGCTTTTTTTCTTTCTCCTATTCCTTAACACTAATTTCTCTTCTAGGTATGTAACTCTCAATTTCTCTTTCTTCTTTCAGCTTTCATTTCGTGCACACATTACACTGGGATGAGGAAGAATAAAGCACTGCCTTGATAGCCCACTATCTATGCTATCCCTCACCATATAAATTAAAGCCTACTGTAGGGGGAGTGCTGCTGTGTGTTCAAAGAGTTGTGGTAGTCTGCCATAATGTATGTTTTATGTGCAGCACTGCGGTCAAAAACACCATCCAAGATGCAGAATCCTGGGAAGGCTCCATCTGGTCGAGTGAACTTCACTCTTTCCATGAGGGGTCACATAGAGTTTGGCATAACAATTTCATCACGACACATCATGGAGGTGACATCAGGTAGGTATCAATTAGCTTTTGTAAAATATTTTTTCATGACAATGCATATATCACCAATATTCATAACTTGATTTGTCACAGGATTTTGAAATCTTCATTTGCTCATTATTCATGTACTATTTATGTAGAGTTGACATATTTTGGTTTCTTCTTTAATAATGTTACATTAACTTAATTATTTTTTTTAGCAGATTAGTTACAAACATTAGTTACATGCTATTACTTCAGGTCAGGTTACTGCCAAAACCCAATTTATAGTGTACCATGTGGCTTTGTATAGTTCTTCTCAGTTTCTTTAGATACTTAGTTTCGTCTGCTGGCTAATGTTTCCTGTCAAAGACAAATGTAAGTAATTAATATTCATGTACCTATTTATGTAATCAGCGTGTAACTAAAAGAATCATCTGATTTCACATGAATAAAGATAGGGCATCATGGAAAATTGTAAAATACACATCAAAATGTAAAGTTTACCTTGGCACATGTTGCACGTTGCTGGTTCACTTGTTTGCTGGTAGGTGTTGCCCTGGTGGCACTACAGCTGGTGCTGCTGGCGTGCTCATTCAGTATGTGTCGGGATGGTGATAACACAACAACAAAAAGCATTTTGTTTTCCCCGTTTCAACAAGTGTGAGTCCGTTATAACTGTGCAGCGTGATTTCCGTCGACAGTATGGCACTGCATCTCCTACTGCACAGAGCATCTGACGGTGGCACTAGCACTTTCAAGAGACAGGTTGTTTATGAAAAGGGAAATCCACAGATTGCTGTCGTGTGTCTGACCAAGACTTAGAGCGCATCCGGCAGAGTTTTGTACGGAATTGACATTAGTCCACTTGTTGCGGCAGCAGAGAGCTGTTCATCTCACATATGACATTTTGGAATGTTTTGTGGCGATGAATGTTTTTAAAACTATACAGGATGGTGATAAATGACANCACAGAGCATCTGACGGTGGCACTAGCACTTTCAAGAGACAGGTTGTTTATGAAAAGGGAAATCCACAGATTGCTGTTGTGTGTCTGACCAAGACTTAGAGCGCATCCGGCAGAGTTTTGTACGGAATTGACATTAGTCCACTTGTTGCGGCAGCAGAGAGCTGTTCATCTCACATATGACATTTTGGAATGTTTTGTGGCGATGAATGTTTTTAAAACTATACAGGATGGTGATAAACAACATCTTAAGTTCTGGTGTAAAGAGACCATTTTGTAGGAAAATTCCTGTTATGGTGATATCGAGGACCACTTGATAGATTTTTTCATTTAGCATGAGTTAATTTCGGGGAGCGAGCCATGGCTTTGTTATTGTTTACAAGTGACTGACTTGGTCTAATTCACTGGAGTTGAGGGGCAGCCAGCACTCTTAGCATCCCTGGGTGCTTTGACTGTTGTTCTTCCGCCTCTCCTTTGGTAACACTTCTTGTTCCCATTGTCTCTTCCTCCTCCTTCCCAGCTAACTGGGATCTGACAGCTGGACAATCCCAGCATAGGTGCCTCCTGGGATAGTGCCGACATTTAGCTGCAAATGGTGTAATTTCTTTCTTAGTTGCTTTTCTAGTGTTGCGCTGGGTACATTTTGTGCTGAACAGGTATGACTTTGTTTTTGAAGCTCTCTTATAATTCCAGACTATCTTTTGGGGTCTGTGGTGGTGTAATGGTCAGACTGCTCATCTCCAATCTAGGAGAACCTGGTTGCTCCTTGATTTTCGCATGTGAGAATTTTGCCAGATGATGTTGCTGGACGGCGAGTTTTAGGTATCTCCTGTTTCCTCTGTTTTTGCATTCAGGTGCTGCTCCATACTTATCTCGCTTCACCTTCATCAGCTCTCAAAATATTTATGTTAAATGCTGCCCAAATCTCTTCACTTCACTCCAGACTGTTCAGCTCTATTCACAGACCCTCTTCACTAGTTACTCTATAGTGGTGGCACATGAGAATTGTAGTGTGATCCATAAGATAAATAGGAGGAGTTTGGCAGTCATTCGTTTCATATGCATTCAATTTATGTTCCTTTGGGAGCGATGGTGTACACTTAGGCCTTTTGGCAGATAAAATTTCCTGGTCTCTTCATTAGCCTGTTCCCTGTGGCTGTAGAATTCTTGTGTTAGGATAGCTACTACATCTTCCTCTGCAAGATTGCAGTATAGGTGGGTTTTGAACTCTTGCCAAGTGGTTACAAGTTCTCCATATTGCATCCACCGGTGTAAGGCAGCCCCTGTTAATTGTTTGTATTTGTGTTGAATCCACTGCTTCTGAGGAACTTTGCCCTCGTCAAATTCTTGCTTGCAGGTGGAGAGAAATTGTTCATGGTTATCCAAAGAATTCGGGTAGCATTGTATTTTCCCATTCCTGGGGTGCCAGGTGTGACATAATTGGGTGGGGGTGACCTGGGTTTAGGGGGCTTTCTGCCCTTATTGCTACATAAGCACACTTAACATTGGAACAACATTCTGTTTATTGAAAGTGAAATGTCTGGCTATCCCAGACAGAGTTGGTGGAATGTTTATGAACACATTTCTCATCTGATTTTGTATATCCTACGGGCCATGAAGGTTAGTAAATTGCACCTTGTTCAATAAGTGCAGCATTCAGGACATCAGTACTCAGGCCTTCTTCAGGTTGGTACTCATCGAGGTAGCCTTTACACACATAATGGTACCAGAATGGGCAATGTAAGCATTTTATCATACACCTGATCCATCTCACTGGCCAAAACTGCATTATCTACATGCTTTTTTCATGGCTGTGGTCCACAGGTTTAATGGATACATGTGTTTCTGTACATGGCGGTTGTGGAGTATGTGTTCTAGATTTTTGGTTTAGATTGGGTACCAGGGGGTTTTGTGGTAGACTCCCAGAAGTCTCTGATGCCATCATTTCTGTTTACTTGCAGATGAGGTATCTATCTCTAGGACAGATGAGGACATGGGCATGCAATCAGCGAGCATCAGGGTTGCCATAGACAGGGCAGACACCTTCTTCATTGACGGCCTGTTGGTGGCGTGGCTGCATGACAGCGAGGAGGTGCGGCTTGAGAGACTCAACACAGAGGGCTTCACTCTTGCTTGGAATACCACCTGGTGAGCCAAGTGTCCACATGGAGCTTTCTCTCCACATGGCCCTGGTTGTTTACTATGCACTGTGCTAACAAACCATCATGCTGGTCTCCTACCATGGGCAATCCAGGCTCAATCCCTGGTCTCTGCCAGTTAAAATTTTCTGCAGGAATTGGATGTTATTGATGGTTAGTGTTTTTTCGTGGGGTACCCCAGTTTTCTCCCACCACTGCATTTTATGGCCTCTCTACCCACACATCGTCTTGCCTCATCCATTCAATAAACTGGCCAGCCAGGAATGACAGGTGTGTCCCTCACAGCCAGCTACAGCCTGTTACAATCTCATTTGTCTTTACTGTCCCTCAGTGGTGGGAACATTGTGCAGATGTTACACACATAAACTGTATTTATTTTTGAACACAAGTATAATTTTTTCTTTGTTATTACGCAGCAAGAAACAATATTGTATATTTCTATGTTGCATATGTTGTAACAGGGGAGTGAGCATTCACTCGCTAAAGGCATGCTTCCCGTATGAGCACAACTACGCAGAGGCAGTCCAGAATGAGCTAGTCAGCATCTACAAGTGGCTCAAGCTTGTGCACAAGAAGAAGAAGGTGCCGTTTACTATAGACAGCCCTCTGCCACCCGACCTTCTCATCAAGGTCTGTACAGCTTTATATTCAGTTTTGATGCACACAAGCTTGTGCAAAAAAATTTTGCTTAAAGTCATTAAGTACAGTAGCAAAACAGAACGAATTACAGTTGAACTTCAGTGATATGACCTCTCGTGGTTTCCAGGAATAGGAATGTTAGTGAGGAATGGTTGTGATATAGGTATTCGGAAATTTCGGACTGATTTTGACCCACCCCCAACCTCTACATATAAAAATTTGCAGTTTTTTGAATGAGGCCTATTTTAAATTATCTCTGGTGCAAAAATGACTAAAGTTTTTCATAATGAAATATAAATTTATTTTAACAGGCAGACATTTTCTGAGAAACAATGATGCACTAAAAAGGCATATTGAATCTCTTCTTGTTGCCAAAAATTTTTACAATCATTGAGTGGCGCATAAGTTTTATCAAGCGCAAAATCCATTTTCAGTGGCTTTTTGCAGGAAAATTAGACGATTTGATATTAAAATTAAAATTTATTTCAATAGGCCAACCAGAGGGTGTGGTTTTGAATTAATTATTGTAGGTCGAAAAGACAAACTATAATGACTGTATTGATTCGCTACTCTCTCCAAAAGCATACTTTTAAAATAAAATATTTGCAAGGGATATTTTACTTTATAGTGTTAGGATATTTTACTTTAAAGGGCGGCACTGAGGTTTTGTGATATTGAGAAGAAAAAAAAAGTTGATTATGTATGCTAAACAGTAATCAATGTGCGTGCACATGCATGTTGGCAAATCAAGTTTTTAACATTTAATTACGTTGGTCCCGTGGATCATGTTAACAGTGCTGCCCATTCAAGTAATGAGAGTTATGTTACTGGTCCTCTGGACTTGGCTATGAGGTGTGAAGTGGTAAACATTATTTATCACATCAAAATGCAGATGTGCATCATAAATTATGTCCGCCACTGTAATTGCTATGATAGAAAGATACATCTAGCATGGACCCATGTAGCATAACACACATGGACCGTTTATGGTTCATTGGATGCTAAGCTGGCAGAAAGTTTGCCAACAGTTGCTATGCAGGCGGCATCATTGCTCAATCTGAAGTGACGCCTCTTCACTAGCCATACTCTGTCTGTAACTGGTCCAGGTGTGGTGAACACAAATGACTCGAGCATGGACCATGTGCTTACATAATCAATGGTCCATCAATGTACCACTTCACATCCTTTATATGGCTTACAGATGGCTACCTATGCTTTCACTAGTAATAATTATAGTTTATGTGTGTCCAAGTGCTGGAATCCAGTTGGTTAGCCATTTATGGACCAATAGTTGTTCACCTACTCTCAACCATTAATTTCATTTCCATAGGCATTCCATCAACTTGTCATAAATGACATGCCAAATGTCATGTTGTCAGCTGTTAACCATAACAGGGCCAATTATTTAACCCATAAGTTTTCTGGGCAAACAGTTATTCAGCAATGCCATTATTAAAACCACAGATGGGTGACTGTGTCTTGCTAAGTGGGGAGGGATAAGCTTCAAGTGCTCTGTTTGGCTGTTTTTGACATGTCCATTGTGACCTTGTTTTCACCCCTTACATTGCAGGCAAGGGGGGGGGGATGGTTACCTAGTAACCATTGCTGCATTCTCTATTCCTCCTCCTTGTGGCCAGCCAGTTGGGAGAGAAGGGATAATGTAGAGAGTTGTTACTGTGTCTGAGCTTTAAGTCTTTCCTCTTTGTTCTTTCATTTCACACACATTGGATTATGCAAACTATCGCTGTGTGTGAGCCATAGAATAAGTAACGTATACCAAGAGTGGACACTACCTTGTTAACCAACGAACCACTGAAAAGGGGTGTAGAAGGAAGGCAACATCATAACAGCAAATTTACAGTTTACAGGTTGGCTACACTACCAAGCAGCCATTTTGTTTCTAGCGCAAACTACTAGGAAGTGCAGCAGTCAGTTGTCTTGTTTCCCTTGTCTACTAGATGCATTAGTGTAATGTTTGCCATACAGAATACCACTGTTACTTTTAGAAACATATATTGTGGAACTCAAAAAGTTCTCGAGGGTGAGGGGATTCAATCTGGTGACCTAGGGTATGAGAAGTACACACTTTGCTGTCAGCTGTTGAATTATGGGGTCAGTAAAGTTAATCGCTGTTAATTATTGGTTTGTTACCTTACCCTCGTTAGACTGTTATATTGAAACATTTGCATGCTATCTTCTGCACAAAAATAAACATAATTGGGAAGTTTTTTTTTTTCCTCCTCCTTCAAAACTGTGATATATACAAGATTTGCCAATTTTTAAAGCCAAATTCTGTGGCAGTTTATCAGTCAACAGAATGAGATGAAAAAAAAACACAATTTTGCTTTTCTTTNGGTGACCTAGGGTATGAGAAGTACACACTTTGCTGTCAGCTGTTGAATTATGGGGTCAGTAAAGTTAATCGCTGTTAATTATTGGTTTGTTACCTTACCCTCGTTAGACTGTTATATTGAAACATTTGCATGCTATCTTCTGCACAAAAATAAGCATAATTGGGAAGTTTTTTTTTTTCCTCCTCCTTCAAAACTGTGATATATACAAGATTTGCCAATTTTTAAAGCCAAATTCTGTGGCAGTTTATCAGTCAACAGAATGAGATGAAAAAAAAACACAATTTTGCTTTTCTTTTTTTTCTTTCCAGTTGCTTACCATTATTGCTTACAATTTAACATGGGCGTTATTAAAACATTAAACTATTATTACTTAATATTACAGTAAAACCCCGATTTAATAAAATGTCATGGTTAATGAAAATCTTTTCTCTATTTCGCTGTTTTGTTAAATTCAAATTTACCTATTTTAACACTTTAACATCAAGAAGTTGTTATAAAAACTAGTTTTTTTTTAAAATTAAAANTACTTAATATTACAGTAAAACCCCGATTTAATAAAATGTCATGGTTAATGAAAATCTTTTCTCTATTTCGCTGTTTCGTTAAATTCAAATTTACCTATTTTAACATTTTAACATCAAGAAGTTGTTATAAAAACTAGTTTTTTTTTTTTAAATTAAAACAATGTTTTATTATTAATAGTGCAAAATAACACTTTTATTTAAATTAAATACTAAAATAGTTCACTAGGCAGATGTTCTGCAAAGGAAATGGTACCCCACAAGACCATAAACGATCTGTAGTTAACAAAAATAAAGTTTAAAACATTGTGCGCCACCTAACTTTTAACCAGTGCAAAATCCACTTCCAAAAGCCTTATTGTACAAATTTCATTCATTTATTGACGAAATTTTAATTTTTTTAAATAGTAAGAAGTATTTTGGATAAAAATATATTATAACATGTCCATAAACAACCTCATGTAAACGAGGAAAAAGTTTAAACATTGTGCGTCGCCTACCTTATAAAGCGTGCAAAATCCATTTTCAAAAGCCTTTCTGTACAAAAATTAGAATATTTATTAAGGAAACTTAAATTTATTTCAATAAGCAGAAATCTTTCAGATATAAATATGTATCCAGCAAAGCCGTCGGCCTCCTCTTACCGCCACAAAAACGTAAACATTGTGGCTCGTACTACGCATATATTTTTTTCCACCGTACTTTTTAGCCAATACGATGGCCAACTTTCTCAGAAAAATGAAATAAAGAAATTAATAAACAAACAACTGTTTGTACGCTACACCACAATCATGGCTTCATTTATCCAACACACTGACGGCCCATAGCGGCACACGTAAAGTCAGCCGACAGACATGCACACAGCTGGTGTGAAAGATGTGACCTACTTTTCAAGAGCAACTGCGACACGTGTAACAAAGAAGCGAGGTGGGTTGCAGCATAAACAGGAGCTGCTGGCACTCTTATTGACGTAATGTGTTTTATCTAAAACTAAATAAAATCGTATTCTATTAAAAAATAGCGTAAGCAGGTCGTTGTTCAAAGCAATGCAGTCAATTCCAATTGCAATCCATAATCAAAATCCTAGATGAGAAGCCAAAAATCAAAGTTCTAACAGCACTATTGTAAAACGTATCAACAGGACCGGATTTAAAGTTTGGACGCTCCTAGACCCAAGAGGTTTGCCGCCCCCTCTTCATACCATCGGGTTGCGGGGGGAGGGCGGGAAGTGTTCAGTCTGGCAATTTTCCTCAAGAAAATAATCTTTATGATGACAATTTTAATTTTATCACATAGTAACATCACTTATGAAAATACAGTGGAACCGCGTTACAGCGATAGTCGACAATGGCAAAATAAATTATCGCTATAGCGAGTTATAGTTATAACATAATTTACCATAGCCTGATATTTTTTTCTTTCTTTCTTTTTTCTTTCTTTTTTTTAGTGTACGAAACTGTTGTGCCCAAATTTACAGTGTGTAATGTTCAGTGTTACCCTTCCGACCAGGAGGTTCTTACAGGCTGCCCTTGTAGATCCTGTGTTTAAAGAAATACGTAAACTACGAGTATGCAGTGTATGTAACGACCAGCAGAAGCGCACAAAGTGTCTTCCTCCTCCTTTCTGCTTCCCCTCCCCCAAATTTTTGGGTTGCGGGATGGAGTTAGTTGCCTACCAATCAGAGCGCTTCTTCTTTCCTTGTCTCTCTCTTTTACCTACCTCTTCTTCTCCTGTCTCTCCCCCCTTAACAAACATTTTACAAACCTGTCATGCTTCAAAGCAGAGCTTCCACTAGTTTCCCCTCCACTCCCTTTCCCATTCATGTTACAGATCGATAAATCGTCCAAACCTTCTTTGTTTCCGTGTAAGGCAGAGGATAGCCAGCCTCTCAGGTTGAGAAGAAAGAAAGAAGCGACACAATTTTTTTTTTAGGGGTCACATGAAAGAAAAATAAACTAGGCCGCAGTTAATGGTCTTTTAACGACCGCAAGGTACCTTTCATCTTACAGCACACCACAATTTTTTTTTTCAAGCTATCTTTTTCAAAAATAAATATTGTTTTTAATATTATTGAAAGAATAATAACTAAACAAACTGTTTTAAATCATTAATTACACGCCCTCAGCGTCTTTTCGCAACTTAAAATATTTTAAAACCAAGTTTCCGAACAAACTTTTACTCGCTCAGCAGAGTGACACACACCCACGAGGAAATAAGCGTAATTTAACCAAATCAACCCCTCAATATACAAAATAACATACTAGTAAACTTTCAATAGTATTTATAATCAGGCATGTACGAAGGTCTCTTTTTAAATGCGAAGCGAAGTCGAAGCAAAGCTTACATAGTGCAAAGGATTTTCAAAGAAAATTGAAGTCGAAGAATTTTAAACTATACGTATTTATAGTGGCCTACAGTTTAAAGTTTATTCAACTCATTTGTACTGATACTGCCAAAAATATGTATGCCTATTAGACACTGAGCAATGGAATAAAACATATCCTTATCTTGTACTGCTGAAAACTGAAATATCAAAATATCAACATCTGCAAGAAAGTAATCATCATACATTTACATACCTACAAACTTTATAAAAACTACCATACTCCATATATCCAGCCCCATTTGGTGTTGCCGAACTCCTGCGCATGATAAATACGTTAACTGCTATGACATTGGCGAACATAATTCTGGATAACAGGATAACAGCCCTCAACAACAATCCGAAAGAAAAAAAACACATGCATACAAAATTCATTANAAATACGTTAACTGCTATGACATTGGCGAACATAATTCTGGATAACAGGATAACAGCCCTCAACAACAATCCGAAAAAAAGAAAAACATGCCTACAAAATCCATTAAAAATATATATGAAAAACGATTTATGCTGGCAGGCATTTATAACCAATTTAGAAAGAAAGTTTCTAGGAAACCTGTAAAATAAACGTGGATAAGGGAACAATGTATCGAGGTTCCCCACATTTTTCTGTTGTGGTCACAATTATTTATTACTATTAATTTTTTTTGGTGGTAATGTGGCCAACAGCAAAGCCCACTGCCAAAACCAAAAAATAGGAGCAAAGACAAATACGCTCTAATAACCACCGGAAAAACGAACAAGGAACAAAACCAGATGGGAGCACAAATACTATTCTTCTGGGTAGAGGTCCATCAACCATGGAGGGAAAGAAAGGCCATGGAACAAGGGATAGCAAGGTAGGAGAGGGCCGGTCACCTTGGACAACTAACAGAACACCAAACTCCCAAAATCAGATAATATCATCGTGCTAAACTAAAAACAGAGCAAGAACGTCAAAAACTACCTGAGGGTCATGAAAAAGTACCAAAGGGTAAGAGACAGGAAACCTCACATGAAGCCGTTGAAGGGCGGCATACAACAAACTTCGATCGCCGCCAGTGGAACACTGAAACTAGAGATGGGTCAAACTACAGGAACTACAATGTTGATATCCTTGCCAAGAATATGTATGAAATAAATGTGTATATAAAGTATTAAAAACCGAAGTATAATTTTTCCATGTCTGCTTTAGACAATGTAAAATTTCCCTGTTTAATATGGGATATAAAACCGAAAAGGAAATTGTAACTTATTTCATTTTACAGCGTCCAAAAAGTAACTAGACTAATACAACATACCATGCAAGTTGTAGTAATAAAAAAAAAAGGGTCTATATTTTTATAATTACGTAATTCTGAACTCAGAAAACAGTAAGCACACGTAAGGCTGTTTACATGTTTTGTTGCTGTTGACAGTCAAGTAATNTAGGAGAGGGCCGGTCACCTTGGACAACTAACAGAACACCAAACTCCCAAAATCAGATAATATCATCGTGCTAAAGTAAAAACAGAGCAAGAACGTCAAAAACTACCTGAGGGTCATGAAAAAGTACCAAAGGGTATGAGACAGGAAACCTCACATGAAGCCGTTGAAGGGCGGCATACAACAAACTTTGATCGCCGCCAGTGGAACACTGAAACTAGAGATGGGTCAAACTACAGGAACTACAATGATGATATCCTTGCCAAGAATATGTATGAAATAAATGTGTATATAAAGTATTAAAAACTGAAGTATAATTTTTCCATGTCTGCTTTAGACGATGTAAAATTTCCCTGTTTAATATGGGATATAAAACCGAAAAGGAAATTGTAACTTATTTCATTTTACAGCGTCCAAAAAGTAACTAGACTAATACAACATACCATGCAAGTTGTAGTAATAAAAAAAAAGGGTCTATATTTTTATAATTATGTAATTCTGAACTCAGAAAACAGTAAGCACACGTAAGGCTGTTTACATGTTTTGTTGCTGTTGACAGTCAAGTAATAGGCTTAAAACAAAAATGGTGTAATTTTTAGAAACATCTGCATAGGTTTTGCAATGCACAATGTTATTCACTTTTTCTTGATTCTCGATCTCGATGCCAATACCAGTCTCGATTCTCGATTTCAAAAATCGCTATTCCTTTGGTTATAGATAATTACTTTACAGAACTAAATACCGTATAGCAGGGTGTGAAATTTCATTATTTAAACTGGACCAACATTAGGAGTATTACTAATATAAATAATATAACACTCGAACAGTGGGAGCATATTCATATGGAAATCCAAAAAGTTCAAGAGACATATGAGATAATATAAACAGGCATTGAAAACTTACATCTTACCAAATAACGAAGTTCAAAAGTAACACATGCTTATCACACTAAGATCACTTTTGAAACTCATAGATTTTTCTGTAAAATGACTAGCATACCACAAAACTTTCTTCCATGTAGTTTATTCGAAAACAATTCCAAACCTCACTTGGCCATGATAAATGTTCACAAATGCATTAAATTATTAAAAAATTTCCAAGAATAGCACAGTAATAACATGTAAGTTTTACAAAAAAAAAAAAAAAAAAAAAAATTTTGTCGCATGCAACTGATAGGCACAATAATTGCAGGACGTAGATTCA
>NQII01000372.1:1240052-1321251 GCA_002778355.1 Clitarchus hookeri
TATATATGTATATAGGCATTTCGCAAATATTTTATTTGGAAGGCAGATAAATTACACTGCTAATTTTTTAAAACAATTGTATGGAAATATTATTTTTGTTATAATCAAACGCATGCGTTTTGTTTTTTGAATGTCGTGGTTTGTTTGCTTCCATACTATCAGCACTGCCGCCATATTAAGCCAACATGCTAGTAGACTAGTAAACAATCATGGCAGATGCCAGATGGTTGTTCCAAAGCCGTAAGATGTTGAGAAATGTAGTTTCCTTTTATGATAACACTTTTTTCTCTCGGATATATTACAACAGTACAAATATAATTTCTTCTCGTTCCTTACCAAGTCATAACGTAAACAGTGAAGTGTGCACACATAATTTATGACGTGAACGAAGAAACGTCATATCAAAGCCACAAGAAGGCACAGTGCAAATGTGAATATTCCATGAGTGGAATAAAAAGTTAGTTTCTGTGGCGTGCAAATTAATAAAGTGCTATGTTCTTTATATAAATTCTTTGTTGTAGAAACGTTGCAATCATCTGCTATGTGGTAGGGTTTTAAGCACTTTTTTATTCGAGCGTGTAAAGTATAGGTCACACAAAAAGTGAGGCCGTGTTCGAATTAGCACTTTTAGTTTACTGAATGGTCACGCAACCTGAATTAGTCGACAAATTAATGACATACTTGGTACATTAGTATTTATTTAATTTTTAGTATGTAACAAAACTTGCTAAAATACTAAACTAACAAATCACCACCATCTTTAAATAAGTGATTGTCGACGGCGACCAAACTGAAGCTCCTAAATACTAATATATTAAATGGTGAATTCGATCTCGGTCAGCATGGTTTTATTTTCAGATTATTTCCGCATCTAATTTTTTCACGCACAAAATAATTTTTTAAGAGTGATTCAATTATTGGCATAAATAAAGTAATTTTAAACCTTTTTGGAGAGGTGATAGGTTATCTGTTTGTAGTAATTGGTTTTTAATGCTTCGACTCTTGGTCTTCCGATTCTCGATTCCACAATTTATCAAGAATCAAGGGTATCGAGGAATCAAGGAATCGAATTTGACATCACTACTGATAATGCATTTTGACAAGCAATGCATACAGACTTGATCATCATCCACACTTCAATGTCTGGTTTCTGGATGTGGCTGGGTGCAAAATGTCACGAAAATAATAGCATAAAGACAAAATAGCCATGTCAAAATTATAAAGGCAAAAAAACATACATTTTTGAGACAGAAAATGCACATTGTATTTGTGTTATGTTATGTTATGGTTGGTCACCCTCCTAAGCTGTCCACAGGTGTCTCTTTGATCTGGCTAGGAGGATTAGCTTGACACCACTACACAAGGGTTTCCACAGCCTGCTGTTTAAAGGAACCCCAACTGAGACTTTCGTACCCAGACGTGCTTCCTTATACCAGAATACTTTCAAAGTTCATAAAGACCCGTGGGAGGGGAAACACTTGGCGAAAATGTTTGACTTTTCACTCCAAGATTTTTTATGTCTAAGATCAAGTCGAAGGTACAGAAGTCTTCGATTCAACTTCGAAAATGTGAAGCTTCGCACACCCCTATTTCTAATTAAAACAGCAACTTGAAACCACTCGTGAAATCATTCTTTAAATACCAGTTACTTAAAATCACCGTTTATGGAAAACAAATTTTTAAATTTCAAAACTTTTCTGGGGTCACGCCCTCAAGATTTATGACATTTTTATAACAAACTCTGGCATTTAAAATCCATTAAAAATACTTTTAATACCTGCAATATTCAAATTTCCGTTTTTGCATAACAAAAATCACAGATTATGAAATAACTTTTTTCAATTACTAAACTTTTCCCGGGTCACGCCCTTATGATCTAAGACACCTTTATAACAAACTTTGGCATTTAAAATTTGTTTTTAATAATATAAAAAAACTGTAATATTCAAAATTCCCGTTTTATTTAACAACTAAACTAAAGTAGAGTCAACCACCTAGGCAGTGCTGCCTCTCACCTCTTTTCCTGTGCTGGCATGTGGAGGGGAATATTATGGGACACCTGGGCTTGCCGGGGAAACTCAGTGTGCCCATTAAATTAGCTGCGGAGGGAAACCTCCGGAACTACAAATTGGAACGGTGCAGGGAGTTGGGAGGGGGTCAATCTTGCTTCTTCCTAATCTCCTTGTAGGTCAGATCAGAACCCTGCTGGGCAGTTACGGGCCCTTCAAGGAGCCTGAACTACCTCCGCTCTGAGCTTCGGCAGTGATGACAAGCGGCGGCGGGGCCACAATGTTTTGGCTTTTAGCACCTACTGACCCGTCTTTTTTTCTTACACAGACCGTAAGATTGCAGTATCTGCTCAGTGTGTGTTTAATGAAGTCCCACAATAGCATCAACTTTAAATATTCCTCCACCACGAAAGCATATTTTGTGGGGATAGGGTATGATTTGCAATGAAATGGCTTTCCAGGTGTAACTTGAATGTGTGACTTGAAAAATTTATTTTTACCCGATTGTTCCGAAAATAATTAAGTTATTAGCAAACAGCAACTGTTCCAGTCTCTGCTTCTGGCTTTTGCCTGGTATATATCTTCTGGTCTGTCTAGATCAATTGTGCACACATATCGGTTAACACTCTTCCCTTCGTAGCAGGTTTACAAATTTGTCCAGCGACCTGCAACTTTCAAGTGACGTCGCTGCATTGACTGCATTATTAGGTGCGCTCACCATACAACCACCAAAATCAAATTTAGTTTTGTAGTGAGACAGAAATTCTATACCTAAAATTACCTGTTTGCTAAGACCTTTTATCATCAGTGCAGACACTTCCTTAGGCTTTGCTAAGCCTTCCTCTGTCAGTAACACTTGTTGACTTGCTACCAGACTAGGTTTAAATGTAGCTTCCACAATTTTTAATTTAGGTACCAGAACAGTAGGTAATTTATCTCCAGACTCTAGAATACTGTTAACCAATCNGCTTCCACAATTTTTAATTTAGGTACCAGAACAGTAGGTAATTTATCTCCAGACTCTAGAATACTGTTAACCAATCTCTGGGCGATGTAACTTAGTTCAGTGCAACTATCTTAATAAACAAGTTACTTTCATACAGCAGACAGTGAAAATTAGTTTCATATACAGCATCTGTTGGCATTTTGATATATCATCCGCGGGTTCTTGCAGCAATAGTTCCTTCTCCATTTCTCCCAGTAGTACTGTGTTGACTACCAGCCTGAAAAACTTATCATCAATAGCTTGTGTGCTGTTGGACTCCATGGTTGTGATGCCTGGTTCATAGTTCAGTGATTGGGTCCCATCTTCACTCACCCTTAGCTTCTCAACTACCGGCCAAAATTATTACCAGAAGTTGCTGCGCTTGTATTTTCCCAGCTGTTAGCTTGCAATGTTGGGACGTGTATTTTGTGTGGTGTGCATTGTAGACAAACTTTTAAATTTGTTCTTCCCGCCCACGCTTTGTGGAGATCATAAACATTTTGTGTTTTTGTGTATCTTTTTTGCTGTCCGTTACTTTTGTTTATCATTAACGTTTGGCACGCAGTTGCATTGTGGCTTGATGAACAGCATTTATTTTGGCCTACGACCTATCATGCTGGCTGGTTTTCACTTGATTTTGGAAGTGTTGTTGAAGGTCACCATGTGTTGTGAGGTCACGTTTATTTATCGTTGGAAACTACGGTGATATTTACAGATAAAGTTTTGTGAAGTTCCGAAACTATGCACAAACTATGTCAGCGATAGCTACAGCACATTTGCGTCTGCAGCAAGCCGAAAATATTTTGCACAGAGCCTCCCTATTAGCAAATCAAGCCCGCAATGACCCCTTACAACAATGGTTGTTCCAAGCCACCTTCTGGNCCTTACAACAATGGTTGTTCCAAGCCACCTTCTGGAATCTGCCGTCCATAAAACAAGTTATGAGGACAATCATCTTCTAATCATGGTGATGAGGACACATCTTTCAACAAGGTGGAACACAGCAAGCATCTTGAATAGTTCGATGACGCTTATTATAAGGTTAAGTGTGTCGCTGAGTCGCTAAAGCAGCTATCAGTTTCTTCATAATAGTGAACAACCACTCAGTCGCATGCTCGAGTCACCCTTCCAGTTGTCAAGTACCCAACATTTTCTGGAGAAATGGAAGGTTGGTTAAATTATTCCAATTTGTTCACTACCTTGATTGGAGATAACAAGGACCTCAGTAATGTCAGTTCTTAATGTCAGTGCTGCCAATGACCTCTAATAATTTTGACATTGCTTGAAATCATAATTTTGACATTACTTAAAATCTTTTGATTAAACAGTATGATAACAAATGGGTAATCATGGCAAATCATATAGACATACTTTTGCAAGCTCCTGTGGCTACTACAGATTCAGCCCAATCTTTGCGAGGCTTGTTATCTGCTGTCATTGAAAATGTAGCTGCCTTGAATGCATTGAACTTGTCAGTAAATCAATGGGATATGTTGCTGCTGCATTTGTTGGAGAAACGCATGGACCAGGCATTAAGAAAACAATGGGAACTATTGGTTCCTGAACTTAACATCCCTACTTTGAGTGACTTTATAGATTTTCTTGAAAAACACTGCACATCAAGCGAAGTCATAGTTGGCACAGCTCAGAAGGAAAGTCAGCCTATATCAATAAACAATCGCAAAGTGCCTGAGCAGCATCGTACTTCATCAGGTAGTTTCTTTGTTAAGTCCTTTCCAGAAATGTGTTGCCTTTGTAAGGGTGATCATACTATCCACAGATACTCTTGAATTTGTGCAAAGGGACCCTCAGGCACGTTTTTCAATGGCAAAGGACAAACGATTATGTATAAACTGCCTTCAAGCTGCTCACCAAATGAAGAGTTGCCCATCGACCAATACTTGTCATTTTGTAATGCTCGTCGTAACATGATGCTGCATTTCCCATCAGATAAACCTATTACCACAGTGGCACAGTCAGCACAGGATGAAGTGCCTGTTGATACTTCTTCAAATAAGGACAGCACCTTTTAGTGTTCTGTCTTCCTTTTCCAAAGATTCGCAGCCATTTGCTGTGATGTTATCCACAGCTGTTGCGTATGTTCAGAATGTTTATGGAAACTGCCAGCCTGTTAGAATTCAGCTCGACCCTGGCAGCCTAGCTGCCGGACACACGAGCCACATAAAAGAAGGTGACCTGGGAAGTGTGAACGCATACTATATTCTCCACCACTGCATGCAAAGACCCGACCACACTACCACCAGACTACACGTAGATCTGGGTGTGTCTCTTAATGATGTCCTTTTAACTGGTTCAAAGTTGCAGACAGACATTGTTACTGTTGTGCTTAATTTAGAGTTCCACACATTGTTTTCACTAAAGATATTAAGCAAATGTATCGGGCGATCATTGTACATCCTGAGCATTGTGACTATCAACTAATCTTATGGAGAGAGTCAGAGGAGCAACTAGTTGAGATTTATGTTCTTAACACTGTCACGTACAGAGTCTGCTCAGCTCCGTAGTTAGCAATTAGGACATTGAGACAGCTGGCGCCAGATGAGATAACCAATTTTCCAGATGCTTCTAAAACACTTCTAAAGAGCTCGTATGTTGATTATGATACTGGTGCTAATGAACTAGCCACTACCCTCAAGCTTAGATGAGACCTCCAGCAACTGCTGGGCCATGGGCTTTACAGCATCGAAAATTTGCAAGTAATTGTCCAGCTTTGCGTGATGACTTGCCACCGCACAATGTCCATTATTCTGGTGAAACATACTCTGTTAGCGAAGACTCCTGCATTAATGTATTAGGCTTACGCTGGAGGCCCAACACTGATGCCTTCTCATATAACTAACAAGCCAATCCCCCAGTGTACACAAAACGAGGTATTTTATCAGATATTGCCAGAATCTGTGACCCATTGGAATGGCTTGCACCATTGACATTATTTGCAAAACACCTTATTCGGTTACTCTGGCATGCTCAAGTAGAATGGGATTCCCCAGTGCCACCTGATATAGTTGCCAGATGGAATACGTCTCAAACAGAGCTACCTTGCTGTTCAGCCATCTCTATTCAGTCTTGCATCGCCTGCAGCCTCTCAGGTGCCACTTTTGAATTGCATGGATTCGCTGACAGTTCGGAGAAGGGCTATGCTGATGTTTTGTACCTTCAAACTGCATCTAACTCTGGTACGATCACCACTCATTTACTATTGGCTAAAACTAAGGTAGCTCCATTCAAGCAAGTTACTCTTCCCAGGTTGAAGTTGTGTGTNCCACTCATTTACTATTGGCTAAAACTAAGGTAGCTCCATTCAAGCAAGTTACTCTTCCCAGGTTGAAGTTGTGTGTTGCTGTTTTGCTTTCTAGATGTTTATGTTTGCTGCTTGACACCCTTACACCTCTCTTATCGTTAGACAGTATATATGCATAGTCTGATTCATCAGTTGCACTCTCCTGGATAAAGACGTCCCCTCATGTTTGGAAGACATTTGTCGCAAACCGGATGACTCAGATACAAGAATGTACTATATGGACTGGTGGCATCATGTGGTAAGTGAAGACAATCCTGCTGACTGTGCTTCTNCCACTCATTTACTATTGGCTAAAACTAAGGTAGCTCCATTCAAGCAAGTTACTCTTCCCAGGTTGAAGTTGTGTGCTGCTGTTTTGCTTTCTAGATGTTTATGTTTGCTGCTTGACACCCTTACACCTCTCTTATCGTTAGACAGTATATATGCATAGTCTGATTCATCAGTTGCACTCTCCTGGATAAAGACGTCCCCTCATGTTTGGAAGACATTTGTCTCAGATACAAGAATGTACTATATGGACTGGTGGCATCATGTGGTAAGTGAAGACAATCCTGCTGACTGTGCTTCTNCTCAGATACAAGAATGTACTATATGGACTGGTGGCATCATGTGGTAAGTGAAGACAATCCTGCTGACTGTGCTTCTTGAGGCCTTACACCTGGACATCTAGCAGACCATCCACTTTGGTGGTCTGGACCGTCGTGGTTGCATCAGCCAAAGAGAATGACCGCAGAGCAATCATGTCATTCACAAACCCACTGTTAATGATGAACGCAGAACTCTTTNATCAGCCAAAGAGAATGACCGCAGAGCAATCATGTCATTCACAAACCCACTGTTAATGATGAACGCAGAACTCTTGTCCTGTCAGCAACCTTAGAAAAGTTATGGGTGTGATGAAATGCATCATGCATTAATGCTCCTTATCAGTGGCGGTGCATAAAACCGTGCTTTTGTGCTCTAGTACTAACCAAATTTTCATACATTTTGACAAATATTTTATTTAAAAAAATTATTTGTATATTTTCAGCATCATGCGCAACGCATCAATGCTCTATTGTGGCTGAGTATGGCTGCCGCACCTCCAGCCAGTCCCTCGCACTGGCTGGGGCTGCAGAGAAACAGGGGAATCTCGTCCTTATCTGCACCTCCTCCGTACTCCCTCAGCTTCTGCACGGGGACAGGAAACTCAACAGCGCTGGGTGCTCGCTTCGTGCGACTGAAGAACGTTCAAACCTTTCAAACTAAACTCGTCATCACTTGAAAACTACCCATTCAAATAATTTAAAAATTTTACTGTCAAATCATTGATATTTAATAANTAAAAATTTTACTGTCAAATCATTGATATTTAATAACCATGATTCAATCATAATCTTTTCTTTACTGAATATTTCAATTTAAAAAATGGTAAAATAATGGTTTGTTTTGATAATTTTTCTGGACGTGTACAGGAAAGAAAGTAACTAGTGAGAGACTTTTTTGTTTTAATAGATAGATNTGTTTTGATAATTTTTCTGGACGTGTACAGGAAAGAAAGTAACTAGTGAGAGACTTTTTTGTTTTAATAGATAGATAGGTGACATGCATATGAAATGAAAAAAACACTCCAAAGTTTATTTATATGTCTATCCGTAACCCATTACCTCTTGTGATTTCCTTGTTACGGTGTGTAGCACTTTGGAAATATTTCAACCGTATACGAGAGCGCCAGCTACAAACTTTCAGCATTCTGTTAATTGCATTACACTTCTCTAATATTGTATCTGCATAAAGCTAAAACAATATTGCTAATTATTGGTTAATATATGCTATTGAGTAAACATCTGTTATTTTTAAAAGGAAGAATCACAAAGAAGACAGAGTAAGTATATTTCACTACGGAAATATGCAAGTTACTTTAGATTCCAATTTACACTTGCCTTGCCCACTCAAATTCACAATTTACAGTTTAGAAAATTTGGGTATGTTATAGTTTGCCATAGTTGTCATTTTACAAACAGTCATATTATGCATGCACTTATTCCTCATTAATTCTTGCACATAAAATATAGTAAACGAAAATGTTTTCTAGATTTTAAACATTTTAATCCATTACTGATTATGACAATGTTATCCATTTGTGTTTGATGAGTGATTAAATAAATAGTTTTAGCATCTGTCCATGACTTTAATCCATTCTGACCCAGTGTCCACAATTGTTTATACATATAAGGAACAGGGAACAGGAATGTTATTTTTGGCCGGCGNATCAGCCAAAGAGAATGACCGCAGAGCAATCATGTCATTCACAAACCCACTGTTAATGATGAACGCAGAACTCTTTTCCTGTCAGCAACCTTAGAAAAGTTATGGGTGTGATGAAATGCATCATGCATTAATGCTCCTTATCAGTCCNTTTTCCTGTCAGCAACCTTAGAAAAGTTATGGGTGTGATGAAATGCATCATGCATTAATGCTCCTTATCAGTCCGGTGCATAAAACCGTGCTTTTGTGCTCTAGTACTAACCAAATTTTCATACATTTTGACAAATATTTTATTTAAAAAAATTATTTGTATATTTTCAGCATCATGCGCAACGCATCAATGCTCTATTGTGGCTGAGTATGGCTGCCGCACCTCCAGCCAGTCCCTCGCACTGGCTGGGGCTGCAGAGAAACAGGGGAATCTCGTCCTTATCTGCACCTCCTCCGTACTCCCTCAGCTTCTGCACGGGGACAGGAAACTCAACAGCGCTGGGTGCTCGCTTCGTGCGACTGAAGAACGTTCAAACCTTTCAAACTAAACTCGTCATCACTTGAAAACTACCCATTCAAATAATTAAAAAATTTTACTGTCAAATCACTGATATTTAATAACCATGATTCAATCGTAATCTTTTCTTTACTGAATATTTCAATTTAAAAAATGGTAAAATAATGGTCTGTTTTGATAATTTTTCTGGACGTGTACAGGAAAGAAAGTAACTAGTGAGAGACTTTTTTGTTTTAATAGATAGATAGGTGACATGCATATGAAATGAAAAAAACACTCCAAAGTTTATTTATATGTCTATCCGTAACCCATTACCTCTTGTGATTTCCTTGTTACGGTGTGTAGCACTTTGGAAATATTTCCACCGTATACGAGAGCGCCAGCTACAAACTTTCAGCATTCTGTTAATTGCATTACACTTCTCTAATATTGTATCTGCATAAAGCTAAAACAATATTGCTAATTATTGGTTAATATATGCTATTGAGTAAACATCTGTTATTTTTAAAAGGAAGAATCACAAAGAAGACAGAGTAAGTATATTTCACTACGGAAATATGCAAGTTACTTTAGATTCCAATTTACACTTGCCTCGCCCACTCAAATTCACAATTTACAGTTTAGAAAATTTGGGTATGTTATAGTTTGCCATAGTTGTCATTTTACAAACAGTCATATTATGCATGCACTTATTCCTCATTAATTCTTGCACATAAAATATAGTAAACGAAAATGTTTTCTAGATTTTAAACATTTTAATCCATTACTGATTATGACAATGTTATCCATTTGTGTTTGATGAGTGATTAAATAAATAGTTTTAGCATCTGTCCATGACTTTAATCCATTCTGACCCAGTGTCCACAATTGTTTATACATATAAGGAACAGGGAACAGGAATGTTATTTTTGGCCGGCGCTGTACCCAAG
The DNA here is from genome assembly GCA_002778355.1 of Clitarchus hookeri. NCBI lineage: Eukaryota > Metazoa > Arthropoda > Insecta > Phasmatodea > Phasmatidae > Clitarchus > Clitarchus hookeri. Next base: position 1,250,053 of record NQII01000372.1, read on the forward strand.
GATTGTCTGTGTGCGTAAATGAGTTATAAATCATGCCGCGTGAGACAAGTCTAGGTTGTAATCTTTCATATTGCTATAGTCGAACACAAAGGTGACAGTTCATTGGTTGTGATAANATCCATTCTGACCCAGTGTCCACAATTGTTTATACATATAAGGAACAGGGAACAGGAATGTTATTTTTGGCCGGCTCAGTACCCAAGGATTGTCTGTGTGCGTAAATGAGTTATAAATCATGCAGTGTGAGACAAGTCTAGGTTGTAATCTTTCATATTGCTATAGTCGAACACAAAGGTGACAGTTCATTGGTTGTGATAAGTAACCAAGTGTCGTGTAGACTGCAACGCTCATTAGATATTTTTTGATTTTTTTTGTTTGTGAATTTATGTGCGTCTTAAACATTTACATTTCTGTTACATAAACTGAAAAACACTTCTTTATTTTTTTGTACAACCTCACCAAATCTAGAATGTATTGATGTCGCTACCGGACTCAGGTTCAGAAATATCAAACCCAAACTGTAACTTATGTTCTGGAATGAAACCAATGTCTAATTAGTGGAGCTCTTGTTCAGTATTTAATTATTGGTACAGCGCTTGTAGTTTTATATTTTTTACTTTTAAGTTACATGGCTACTGCACTATGTAAGGAAACTTTCAATGGTAAGTAGCTTTTATAAAAGGTTAAACCACTAGGTTTACTCATAGAATAATAGAGTTAATAACCCTAAAAGATACAGATTATAATTAATACATTTATTGAATTGTGTAACTGCCAGAAAATTAATTATTCATGGATTACAGCTGCTAGATGTCTTGAGAAAAGGTCAAAGATTATTGTCAAGGTTACAAAAGAAATATATTCTTCTATAGCTCTTATAAATGTAAATTAAATATAATGCTCGAATTCTTGTGTAAATGGGCTTTGAATTTGGTGTTAGATTATGAAAATTGCTGTTATCAGTACTGACATACTGTTCCAAAGACGTTTTCCAACTTCTCATAAACCAGTCAGTTTTTAGAATGACACTGGCCGTTATCTCTGAATGACTACACTGTCAGTTTTTTTGTCTTAAGCCAGTTAAATAAAAGATAAATATTGAAACATGTTGTTGGCGAAAATGTGTTGCAAGGTAGTTTATTTTAGAATAATAACGTGGAATATTAGTAAATTTGCAAAATGAACTCAGTTATAAGATTGGACATTCAATGGAAATATATTGTGTTTGTAAAGGTAAAACTTTCGGACATAACGTAAAGATCATGATATTAATTTGTGATTGATAAGTGTAGTTTTACTAAGAAACCAGCTATATGTACAAATATTTTTCACAAAATATTTGCTTATGGCTACATTGTAGCCCACTAAATCTCATATTTTCGGGGTGAAAGGTGGCTGTGATCTCTTTTTACTCACATGCTGGAAAAATATGGTTGGGGAGGGGTGTTGAACCTGGCTGCATCGATAGCACTGGGCTTGTTTCAACTGACAGCTGCCACTGCTCTTTATCAAGGCTACACAGAACCTGGTATTTGTAGATGAAATGCAAAGATTGGCTGACCAGTAACTCTGCTCACCTGCCATAAGGAAATGATCTCCCTTTGTTGATGCAGAAGGAATCCTGCATGTAGGTGGCAGACTTCATCATTCAGACCTAGTGTATGATGAGAAACATCTGATTCTGCTCCTAAAGTGCAGTCGCCTTGCAGAACTTCTAATTGATCAGCTCCATTAAAATGTCATTCATCCTGGGCCCAGTACAATTCAGTCATTACTGCAACCTGAGTTTTGGTTACTGGATGCATGAAATGTGATTCGAGGTCATCTTCGTAAGTGTATTTGTTGCTTTCATGCTCGTCCGACAAGTCACAATCCTGCAATGGCAAGTCTTCCAGCCAGTAGAGTGTCTCATACTAAGCCCTTTGTCACCTCTGGTGTTGATTATGCTGGGCCAATCCCAATTACTATCATGCGAACAAGAAAACCTTTGCTTGCTGCATGCATACAGTTGTCTTTTTGTATGTTTTGCCGCAAAGGCAGTGCATTTAGAGCTTGCTTCTGATATGTCGTCTGAAACCTTTCTTGCTGCATTCAGACGTTTCACTGCACGTCGTGGGCAGTGTACTCACTTGCAAAGTGACTGTGGTACAAACTTTGTAGGAGCTAATCATCACTTGTCAAAGCTGCAAGAGTTGTTGGCTGACAAACTAGCTAAACACAACACAACACAACTTGGCATTTTAACCTGCCATCAGCCCGCACTTTGGAGAACTCTGGGAGGCAGGCATAGAATATGCTAAGTCTGTGTTGAGTAAAGTGGTTGGCACTCAGCTACTGTCGTATGAGGAAATGTACTCGGTGCTGACTCAGATTGAAGCCACACTGAACTCTAGACCACTTTTTGCCCTTTCCAGTTACCCAAATGACTTATCTGCTCTTACTTTGTCATTTTCTGTCTCTTGGTTCTCCTCAAGTGTTACCAAAACAGGACTTCACCAAGGAACCTACAAACAGATTGAACAGTCAGTCACTAATTCAACAAATTCATCAGTCTTTCTGGAAATGCTGGCATACTGAATACTTGCAACAGCTTCAACCCAGGGATAAATGGCTCAAAAACAATGACACCCTGAAAATTTGTGAATTGGTCCTCATCAGGGATAACAACCTTCCACCCCTCTGTTGGCAAGTGGAGCACATCACCAAGATACTGTCTGGGTCAGATAGCATTGTGCGGGTTGCTCAGGTCCTCACTCAATACTAGGAAACTAATCTGCATTGGAAAACTAGTAGGCCTAAATTCAATTTTGCTACAAATTATTTTACAGAATACACAGGTTATGAACATAACACACAGCAACTCTTTGCTCACTAAGCCTATTTACTCATATTTTATGCAATGAATAGTAGGTAATAGTATTAATTTTTTGTTTCCTGTACATTTTCTGCAATTTTTGAAAATTTAAACTCCTGCAGCACCAGTGAGTCAGTACAACTCTGGGGAATGAACACACATTTTCATTAGCAAATAAGGCATTTTGCTGGTGTTTCAAATAGTTTCTAGTAAAACCATATTTGAAAACCGCCAATATTAGATACCAGTTATATTGAATAATTGGAATCAAGAAATCAAAATATTACTAGTTGCATTACAGTACTTTGTGTAGTGGTTAGACCACTCGTCTCCCACTTAGGTGAACCAGGTTCAATTCACTGTGGGGTTGCTCCCAAATTTTTGTAGGTTGAAATCGTGCTGGACAATGCCGCTGGTCGGGGGGGTTTTGTTGGGGAATGTACGGTTTCCTTCTCCCCTCTTCCCTTTTTCATCCAGGTGCTGTGCCATACTCATCTGGCTTCACCCTCATCGGCTCTCAAGGCCTCGATGTTAAGGGCCACCCAAATATTTTCACTTAGTCGACCTGTGTAATGCCACATGTGAGGATACACATTCCATACTTCATAATTTATTAAATTGTTATATAATCTATTTGACAATTCGTTATTTAATCAATTTGTATCCATTGAAGTGCAAATAGCAATGGGTTTACTGTTGACAACTTTTGTGTTTCATTAGTTCTCCATCGTAGTGAGATTAGCTAGTACAGCTGAGAGCAATGCAGCTGTCAATATTGTGTTTGAATTTTAGCGTAAAGTTCACACCTGATACATTGTCAGGGCTGCTGTTTAAAGTGTAAAAGTTAATGTGTATGTAAATTTATGAAACTTGCATTGCATGTTTGCCACTCACTATGTGGTTACAGATATTACTTCTGTGGACAAATATGTTGGTAATGCAGTAGTAATTTGCAGTATTGTGGAACACAAATTCAAGATGGTGGGAAATAATTATATTTATATAGACAATTATAAATACTAGAAGCACGTCTTCTACCTACAAATTCCTATAACCTCCATGGTATGCAAATTTATATGAAAAGACAATTTTTTAATTAATTAACTGTTTATTTTAATTATTTTCACTAAATTTAAACATCAGACATCTTGATTTTTTTTTCATTCACCTAAATGATTAACATACACATCACTGTCTAAAATGTTTTCCTTAAAGAGTACATTTTATAACCATTGAAAAACCCTCTAATAAAGTAAATATGCAACATTAGCTTGTTTATCTAACTAGCCACATATTCAGGGTATATATTGTCCATCCTTTTGTTGTATTTGAGATTTATGCTACTTGCTCCCAGTGATAAACAGGATTACTTGTAGGGTTTGAGTTTACTCGTCTCGGACTACTGGCGACTTGGGTATTAGGGTTGAAACCTCGGGTAGTTATCTTCTCTTTCCCTCTTTTCTCTGCAGCCGTATGGACGATGCGTAGTCGAGGCAAATTTGGAGGCAGCTTTCTATATTTGGTTTTACCAGGGTGGCTATCATCCTCTGTGGTGGGGGAGAGGTAGGAGGTGTCACTGATCTTACCAGAGGAAAGGTGGGTCTGCGACTGAAGGTGGCTGCGATGTCGGTGGTGTCTCGAGGCTGTAGTTCCTCCTCCCGTTCCAGTCCCCTGAGAAATGGGGAGATTCTGCAGTTACCACTGGCTCTTAGCTGAGCCTCATTGGTGTGTCAGTCTAGCTGGCGGCTTCCTTCTGCTCTGGAACTCTCTGTGATCACTGCGATGCTGGACCGTGGACTCTGGCTGGCGACCTCCTCTTGGAGGTCACTGGCATCAACTGATGCTTATATCTCTGCGTCAAACCTTGCATGCCGCCGCTGCGAGCGCTGAGTGCCACCTCTTCCTTACTTGTCCCTCTTTGCCTCGCTGACGGCTTAGCGGTATATACTTGCTACCGGGCCATTCAGTCTCGCAGTCATGCGCCTTGCGGGCTACTGGGTTTCGGCGTGTTGCATCTACGCCCGTTCAGGCTGGGTCACACGGACTCTTGTGCTATTCTCTCGTTGGGGGTGTCGGTTTGCGATGGCGGGGGTATGACAGTGGTGCTTTAGAATAAATAAGTATGCAGCATGCGTCATGATAAACTGTGTTCTGAGATTTATGTTCCAACATATTGAAATGCAATATGCATAAACAAATCTGTTTTCATTCATGAGAAAGAGTTACATGGATATTTCTGAGAAAAGTATTTAAACATTGTTTCATTGTGATATGTTTGTAGTATTGTACTGCAGATCTATGTATTATCTGTGCACATTTGTTTTATTTTGCTGGCCAGTCCTGGGGTTTTACTGTAGGTATATGTCACTCATGAGCTAATACAGTAGCTAAAGTACATGATAGCTTTTAATATGGTACATTGAACATCCTACCACAGTTTTGGGTCCATACGGAGTATAGTGGTTATGGCATGTGTACTAAACTTAAAATAATGGAATACTTCCCTCAGAATTAAATACAGCACTGTACATCATGAAATCTTACAGTTAGATAGGTTTTGGTTGTTAATATTCTAATATATTTTGTTTAATCTAATGTGGTGCAAGTGCTGAATTTCATGAGCAGAAAGTTATTTCCTAATAAGATAATTATTTTTTCAGTGTCATTGCTCAGTGGAACTTACAAATGCTATAAACTGCATTTATAAATTCTATTTTCCACCATCTATAGATATTGTTGATAATTGTTTGATTCATCGACCTATAATATTAGAGCAACAGTTAGCTTTTTCAATGTATCCCAAGTATTCACACTTTATCTGTACAATGCACCAACAAAATGTGCATCTAGTTACTCATAGTTGGCATAAACCTCAGTGGTATTTCAAGTTGCGACTTTATCGTACATTGAAAATTCTTGTCGTCGCATGGCATCCATATCATATACCTATCAATGACTGCAGCCTTTTGTCTAGAAGCAAAGGTCTGTTCAAAAGCATGATCTCAGAAAACGTGTGGTATTCCATTAAATTTGGGAAATGGTTTGTTGGTATAAAAGTCTGTAAAAGTGGATAAAATCTGCGAAAACAGTAGGCCTAATGTAAAAACTGTTTTGTTCATAGTCTATAATACACTTCTGTTTTACAAGCCATAATTGTTTCAAGTGAGGGGCTGGAAAAAATTTCATCTCATAAGCAGTCAGGGAAGTAGAAATGCCCCCATGAGAAGGATAGATAATGCATCCTTCTCCCTTATCCTAGTCTTGTATTATTCCTAGAGGCATGGAGGGCAGCATGCTGGTGCATGCCCTTTTCTCCATTATTCTCTGAAAGCATGTTTTGTGGTGTTTGTGTTTGCAAATGTTCCCAGGGATTGTAGGATGGGTTCATTACCCTCCTTCCATCACCACATGACAAGGTGACTTAAATACTGGCCATCAATTGATTGCTGGCCATACTTATTTATGTGTTTGGATAGAATTCAATGACATATTTTAATGGCTGGGATTCCCATGTCACTTGCATGGTCATATGTTCCTACTGATGCACACAGCCCTTCCATCCTCTTCACAAACACACATCTTACTGCATGTACAAGCAATGCTTTTCTTCTTCCCTAATATTTTTGTTTGCGTATTTTTGTAGACTAAAGGAAAGTTGTGCATGAAGTGGCATGGCTTCGACAGTTACCAACAGTATTTTTCAAATATTGTTTATAGGTGTTGCATGCTCTGTAACAAACTGTCCTTCACCAAACATTACTGGGACCTTTTTATTGTAGTGCAAATCTTGCCAGTAGTACATCTGCTTAACTTGGTTAGGGACCCTTGATTCAAATCCCGAGTTGGGCAATACAGTTTAGTCTGTAAGTACATACTTGCCCCACTCTCAATCATTGACTAGCCACAAGAATAATTAGTAAGTACAGTACTGTAAACCCGGCTTACTTTGTACCTGCAGGGATAATTGAACTCAAAATGCTTAAGTAATTGGGTAAAGAAATTGCAATTATTACCTGAGGAAAATAACATTCAAGGATTAAAATACACAGATACAGTTTGCTATTTCTTTTGCAAATTGATACCAAAACAAACAGTTTACATCCATTCATATTTACCCCAGCAGGTACAAAGTATCCCTGGTTTATGGTAAGCACATCTCTTTCTTCTTGAGCTTTGCTTTATTTGTGTGTGTGTTTTTGTGTGTGTTTCAATATTCAGTGTGGTCGTGTTGTAAACTTACAAGTTACAACACATTACAATTGAGCCATTACCTAAGTGTGTCAAAGCTAAGAATAAAGATGAATAAAGTGTTGTCATCGTTTTCCCTTTCTGCACATAAACATGTAAATAAAAAATTAGGTCTCTGGAGAGGGCTGGACTCACAATGCTTCATACTTAATCCCCTCACTTGATACAGTTTGCAAACATCAAGCATGGTGTCTTAAATTCTCTGTGCATAACTGTATAATGTGACAACTACAATTGAAGTATTGGTCCATGCACACAGGTTGAGGAGTTCCTGTTTGAGATGAGTGACGACCCTTTCGAGGTGCGACTGCGTGACAACTATGAACTGCTGGAGGACGAGTACCAGGAGAACCTGAAGCGGCAAAAGATGATGGATGCCAAGATCGCAGAACTTCGCAAGGCACACCTGCTCCTTCCTGCAGCTAAGGTCGATGAGCTGTACACCAACCTCAGCAGGAAGAATGCAGAGATATACATTCAGCGCTCAAAGCAAATGAGCCGTGCGGCCCCACCTCGCAACCGCCTCTTTGCATGGCTCATGAACGATGTGCAAGTGCTGGCACTTGCTGATCCATCTGTCCATGGCGCAGAGAATACCGTGAGGGTCATGACTGAGATTGACCCTGACAGGTGTGTAGCTCATGGTATTTTCTGTTCTGCTGTTGCTGCAAACATATATAGGCAGAAAAATTCACTTTGCAAACTACATTTCATACATATGTGTGTTATGAGTTAGTAATAAATTTACCTACTCTAAGGCAGGGACTGACAAAATAATATCATTCCGGTTCAAGTTCAAGTCTGGCTCAAACTGATATTCATTTGCCCAATTCTATGTTTTATTCCAGGTGAATGGAAATATCATTGAACTATTTCTCGAACTGTTATTCTTTACTGCCCCATTTCACTCCAGTCCGGTATTCTCAGTCCGACGAATAACGTTCTCATTCAAGTCCACAAATTGCCTTGAACTGATAGTAAATGTACAATTTTATGTTCATTTCATTGAAGAGGAAACATGGAAGAACTGTATTTCAGACTATATGTCGTGCATCCTTATTTAATTCTAATCCGACATTTTTAATTTGAGGTGCAAAATTCCAATATCTGTTCACTACCTGCCTTAAACTGAAATCAAGTGTCAGATTTCAATTATAGTTCATTGAAGCGTAAATATGAAAGAAGTCTTATCTCGAACTATATCCCGTGCATCGTTATTTCATTCTAATCCGACATTAGGCATGTGCGAAGGTCGTTTTTTAAATGCGAAGCAAAGTCAAAGCAAAGCTTGCATCATGCAAAGGAATCTCAAAGAAAAATCGAAGGCAAAGGATTAAAAAATATATATATTAATTTATAGTAGGCTACAGTTTTCAAGTGTATTCAACTCATTTGCANTGCGAAGGTCGTTTTTTAAATGCGAAGCAAAGTCAAAGCAAAGCTTGCATCATGCAAAGGAATCTCAAAGAAAAATTGAAGGCAAAGGATTAAAAAATATATATATTAATTTATAGTAGGCTACAGTTTTCAAGTGTATTCAACTCATTTGTACTGTTACTGCCAAAAAAATGTATGCTTACTAGACACTGAGCAATGGAATAAAACATATCCTAATCTTGTACTGCTGAAAAACTGAAATATCAAAATCTGCAAGAAAGTAATTACTATACATTTAGATACCTACAAACTTTATAAAACTACCATACTCCATATATCCAGTCCCATTTGGCACCATCACCGCACAGTGATTTCAATGGGTGGCTATCAACATTTGGCCTCTTCTCTTTCCTCCTCCAAGAACCCTTGTCAATTTTAGGCTAGATAGTAAACTTGCTGGATGGTGGTGGCATTAGGGCCTCAGAGCAAGAGAGTTAGCCACTTTCACTGCTTACAAGGAAAGTGTGCAGTTATTCCAAAAAGATGTATCAGCTGTGGTACGTATGTCAGCCCAACTCCCGCACATGATAAATGCGTTACCTGTTATGACATCGCTGCACATGTCAAAATTAGAAAGGCAAAAAAACATGAATTTTTTGAGACAGAAAATCCACGCTGTATTTGTGTTGGATAATTATTCAGAATATGGTCTTTTCGGAAGGAAACGTCGTAGACCCACAAAAGTAACATAAAGGGGTTCTGCACAGCATACCTTTTTAATATTGAGGAGGGCCTAATTGTAAAATAAAAATAAGTAGAATGTACAAAATAAAATAGATAAAAGTACGATCAGTTTGGCCATTTTGTTTACGGCGGACGCCATGTTGAATAGCCATGTTAGTGTGCTAAGTGTCAACGCTACCTATCGGCTGCGGACGTGAAAACGATAGCTTAGTATGCCATTGTATGGGATACAGTATAGTTCGCTGTGAGTAGAATATTATATGCGTGTGGTTTGCGACGTCCGAACCCGGCCGTGTGAAGGCTTGTGATTGTAGAATTGAGGGTGCTAGTACGAGTGTTTCTGTGTGTAATATTCGACTATGTGGTGGGTGTTACTTGGACGTTTTAGTAGATCATGGTGTTTTTTTCAAGTGAGGTAAGGTGGACGACAGTTGAATTGGCAGAGGACAGTGAAATTGTACCCGCCGCCTACCTAGGTGAGTTAATTCATATACATCCGGTGTGTTTTACTGTTACTTTAAAACCTTAAAATCCTAGATTAGACAAAAATCGTAGGTTAGATTAAAACCCAACAATCCTAGGTTAGATTAAAACCCAACAACTGCAGATTGGAAAAATTTTAGAGTTCAGTGAGAGATAAATCTGTGTATTCAATCTGATATCACTAGTCTCTACTGGCTTAAAGTTGTTCAAATTGTGAGAATTAAACTATAGTTACATTGTGAATGTAACTAAATTGTTCTTGTGTTTGAAGAATATCACGGAATGCATTTTCAAATTGCTCTAGCCCTAACTAAATATTATTTTGTATGTAAAGTGAAGATTACAAGTGTTCATACGTCCTGCTTTTTTCACAAAGTCCATACAATAAGCGATTATGTTCACACACATGTATGCGTACAGCTGTAATATTTTATTCCATTCCATTAAATACAACAAATAAACAACTTTCCTTATAAAAGAAACAAGGCAATGTATTAAACAATTGTAAACAAATGTCCATTTTCAGAATCAGAAATATTTGTACACCTTCGTATGAATAACAAAAGTTTTCTTACATTAACATAAATAATACAAATTCTCTATTAAATTTTTTAGTAGGCCCTCCATTTTGCTTCAGAATGCTTCTCATACGCGCTGGCATTGATTTTACTAACGTTTAGGTGACCCTGGGAGGGATGTTATTCCACTCGTGAAGGACTTTCTCCTTCAAGTCCCATGGGCTTGAAATATGAGGTTTTCATAGCTTTATGTCCAAGTACGCCAGAGAGGTTCTGTTGTGTTTATGCTTGGGTATTGGGGTGGAGTTTCCATGACACGAGGAGGACAATTAATTGTATATCAGCCACATTCGTGTTGCATAGGATTTATGTTTATAGTACCATTATCATTGTAAAATTTAAATTATCACATCAAGTTGTATGGCACTTTGTTACTAATTCAGTTTCAACAGGTCAATATATTTATATTGATCCAATCGTCCTTCTATAAACGCCAGTTCCCTACACCATGTGCACTCTTGCACCCCTACAATATAACGGAACCCTCACCTTGATTGACGGTAGGGCGAGGATGTTGGGGATTCATCTCTTAGTTAGTTTTTCTCCACACTTTTGACAGACCGTCATGACCGAAAATGTTGAATTTACTCTCACCTCGTAATATTACATCAGTCCAGTAATCATTGTCATGCTGTAAATATACTTTTGCGTACTTAAGTCTTTTCTTATAATTACATTTGCTTATGTAAGATGTTTCCACGGTGTTCTTACGTTATAGCCACTATTGCTGAGCACTCTCCTCGCTGTCATTGGTCACAGTGACTTTTAAAGTATTTCATAGGTCCCTTGCAATAGTGCGCACTGGTAAAAGGTTTCTCACGAATGTGTTTCACAATATATCTTTCCTCTCTACGCGAAATTACTTTTGACTGTCCACTCCTCACTTTTTCTGTCAGCATGTTTATATCATTTTACGTTGCATTGCACTGTCACCTGTTTCTGCAAGACGTTATATTAGGTTTTTGTATGTATGGACTCTACATATTTCTCAGACCTACCATTTACTTGCCCCATACACAATGTTTGATTCTCTTAAAATTTTTTTTTTGCAAATATTTCCTGCAAAATGTCTGTTTAGTATACAGAACGGCATGGTGTTTGTAAACTATTGATCGGCACTGTATGTATTTCCCACCACCCACATCACAAGCACAGTGATTGAATGTATTCATTTTAACTGCACAAACACCCTTGCCGAGAGCCTTTATTTTGTAAGTTGTCATGTACAGTATTTATATACGCCGTGGTTGCATGCATTTTAGCAGATATGTATGTAAGACAGAATGCATGCAAGACATAAATTATACTTTAACTTTCTTTGCAATGCAAAATCGAGCCACTTAATTTTCAACGTATTTTTGCTGTTGTTATGACAGATTTTTTCTTGATCTCTTTTTCGACGTAGTTAGGGGCAATTGAAATGCCTTGCTACTCGCCACACACCTCGCAACGTTGAGTACATGGGCTTTCATAAGCACTCGAATATGTACACCTGGCAAACCTGCGAAGTTCTTGCTATCTGTACTCCCTTCCCTCTTTATTGCTGCATATGATAACCAAGTTCTTGTCATCAGTTGAGTTGTAGTGACCTTCAAGTTTACAATGCTTAGTTTTCTGAGTATCCTATTAGACACATACTCTCACCAATTTTTTTAATCTTAATTTTTAGTACTATATTGCTATAAAATTGCCCCATTCTATTTCTAGCCGGTTTTTTATTTCTGGGATAACTAAAATTAAAAAAAAATGAATTTTATGTGTTACGTTTAAAAAATAAAATATTTTATTCATTACCGTTATTTTTGTTGTGGAATTCTTGCCAAAGTTCTTAGATTTAAAGTGTTATTTCAAGAATGTAAGAATAACAGGGATCACTGTTTTCCTTATATTAAAGCTTACTGGACCAACAACCATAAGAAGAAGCTTGTGTAGTGATAGGCAAGGAGAGTAGATGCTGTTCATGAACTCCTCGAGATAATGAACTGGATCAAACATTTTTAACACTGTGTGTACAGATTTGTACTCCGTTTCTACCCCTTCGAAAAACTTAAGCAAACCATTATAATTATTTATTATATTGTTATGTTGTTATTGTTGCTCAATTCTCATTTCATCTTCTTCTATAGTGATTGCCAACTATTTGTTTATTAACTCCAAAACTACAGAAGATTGTGTAAACTAATTTTTGTTGTCTGAGCATTTCTAGCTGTAATACTACTGGAATTTATTCAAGTTACGTTAAATATTAATTGTTGTGAATAAAAGGTCAAGTTTGTTGGAAAACAAAACATTATTTTAGCAGTTCTCTACACGATTCACAGATTTATATTTCGGACAGTTCTCTTTCCAAGAAATCAATTGCAGTAAATGTTGCTACACAAAGATGCTTACTGTACAGATGGAATAGCCCTTATATCTCAATTCATTCTTCATAAAAAATAGCGTGTGAAATAATTAACTGTGCCATAAAGTGTGATTTAAACACATACACATAGGGAAACTCGTAAGGCATTAAAAAACAGCACAATATATTTTACTTACTTTTTAATTATTGATCATCTTTGGCTCTTATAACTTTTTTTCAGAAAATGTAAGAAAAGTTATTTTTTTTTTTTTTTTTTTCCAATGAGACAGGTTTTATTTTATTTCATAATTTTTGGTTTCATAAGATTACAAAACATGTTTTTTTGAAGGTTACAGCTGTGGCAATGCTGTAATGTACGTAACACATTGTCAAGAACACATTTGAACCTTCTTCATTTTCGTAGGGATTTGAATTTGGAAAAATTCTGAATTGGTTTCTATGTATTTAGATAACCAACTGTTTAAAGCAAACACCACAACAATATTTTATCAGGTTATTGAGCTATTAAATAGTCTTCGAAAACACATTTCACTCCTTTTTGGCCTTTAAGGTTGACGCAAGACGCAAACTGATAAAAAAAAAATAAAAAAAAAATAAAAAAATATATATATATACATACACATGACTTCGCCTAATCTTCACGTGTCATCACTTCACTCCAGGCAGAGTTTGAACCATAAACGACTTGCTACCAGAGCCTACCAGCACGTCCTTAGGCAAGGGGCACCCACGGACACTTCAGCCAAAATTGATAGAGGCCAACCAAGCGGCCCAGTACTGCGCATGAGCTCGCGCAGCCTATGCAACCTAGTATAGTAGAGAGTTTGCTTCCACCACGGCTCAAGAGATGGCACCAAAGTTTGACTCCGCCTAAGGAGAGATGAGCTACCCCCACCACCCCCAAAAGCTGGTTGATATATGTCCCTTCGCAGCTCGCTGCACCACCCCATGTGCTGGAGGTCTCTGCAGACACAGACGTCCTCTGGTAGGACCACCACTACTTACCAGACATCTTCAAGACCTTCACCAGCAACCCCCTGAAGAAGTCTTCATACCCTTTAACACTCACTACTCTAGTGGGAGTGACACCCGAGTCTCTTCTAGACAACAGCTTTGAGTTAGTTAGTGTCAGTTGTTGCCACATGGCTGCCACATGGCAGTCACATGGCAATGTTTGTTTACCTTTGGCGGAAGGATACGAAATGGGCTTGAAAGAAGATCTTTAGCAGGGCTTCAAGAATGTTTCTTCCAGTCGTGAATCGACTATACAGTGGAACCCTCTTATAAGGTTCTTCAGGGGTCCACAAGAAAGTGACACTATAAGCAGGAAAACCTTATAAGAGGGAAACACAAAAATTCAAGAATCTGGACACCAAAAGATATAAAATTATGCACCGTAATAAACACACAACTTTACATAATGAACAAAACAAATATTTCTTTTAAATACATAATCTTTTAAGAAATTTTATCTCCTGGTTGCAAAATCATAAAATAAGTATACGAGCAAAAGATTACTGTACATGCAAAACAAGCACAATTGTTCGTGGCAGTTTGTCTCCTGGTTGCATCAATGATTCGATTCAGAGTAGTCACTGGGATTTCCAAATTCCGAGGAATTGCTGTGCGTGTTCTACCCGGATTACGGTCCACGTGCTTGATTAAGATTAACTTTTCAGCTAATGAAAATGTTTGTTTTTTCTTAGAGGCACTCATTTTAATTTTTCACTAAAACTGTTTCAAGGATGAATTAATTTTCACTACATAAATATTAACTGGGCATGTGCAAAGGTCGTTTTTTAAATGTGAAGCGAAGTCGAAGCGAAGCTTGCATTATGCGAAGGAATTTCGAAGAACAATCGGAGCTGAAGGATTAAAAAATATATATAATAGGCTACAGTTTTCAAGTATATTCAACTCGTTTGTACTGTTACTGCCAAAAAAATGTATGCCTACTAGACACTGAGCATAGGAATAAAACATATCCTAATCTTGTACTGCTGAAAAACTGAAATATCAAAATCTGTAAGAAAGTAATCATTATACATTTGGATACCTACAAACTTTTTAAAAACTATCATACTCCATATATCCAGTCCCTTTTGGCACCACCACCGCACAGTGATGTCAATGGATGCCTATCAACATTTGACCTCTTCCCTTTCCTCCTTCAAGGACCCTTGTCAATGTCAGGCTAGATAGTAAACTTGCTAGATTGTGGTGGTATTAGGGCCTCAGAGCAAGAGAGTTGAGCCACTTTCACTGCTAACAAAGAAAGTGTGAAGTTCTTCCAAAAAGACTATCAGCTGTGGTGTGGTACATACAGCTGCCCGACTCCCCCCTCCCCCCCTGCCGGGCTCGTGATAATTTATGACATTGTTACACATGTCAAAATTAGAAAGCCACAGAAACATTAATTTTTCGAGACAGAAAATCCACACTGTATTTGTGTTATGTTAGGGTCTGTCACCCTCCTATTAAACAGCCTTCCACTGGTGTGTGCAAGGCATGAGTCTTGTAGGCCTAACAAAGCGGGGGGGGGGGGGGAGAAAAGACAAGGAAAGCGGGCTGGGACATCTACCTGGAACACGGCACCATGGGCCACTGCCATGAAGAGGATGGGGAGGGGCGACAACCTCCCGGAGGCAAAACCACAGCTGCAGCTCCAGACATGCCTACCTGCCCCAGGCAGCTGTAAAAACATTCACTCCTCCCCTTTGCAGGCCGACTGACCCTCGTCAATGTCAAGCTGGTAGATTATCTCAGCAGGGTGGAGCTTGGGATAAAAACTACAACTTTGTCTGAAAAGCAGTGTAAGTTGAGCATCTTTTCCATTGAAGTTTTCCTTTCCCAGTGTGCTTCCTTCACAATGTGCATTATTCGCGGGAAAATGAAAACCTTATTTCCGGGAATGTTTGTTATTGTTCTTATGGAGAAACATTCGGGACTAGAAAAATCGTGCATTATAGGCGGGAAAACCTTTTAAACGGGAACCTTATAAGCGGGTTCTACTGTAGTTACAACCACAAGTGCTGAATTGGCCTACTATTTTAATAACAATATTGTGAGAGGGGTATAAAGTACAAGAAAATTTATGTAAAAAAATGTGTAAGATGTGATGCACATATTAATTATGCATATAATGTATTTGTAGTATTCAACCTACCTTTGTTTTCCACAATACTAAATGGTAAAAGGTTTGTACAAATAATTTACAATGAGACTGTTTATTTTCACAGTGTGAGCATGCAATAAAGAATATGGTTTACTTTTTTCCATTAACTCGTACACGTTATGAAGTTTTGGTTTAGACCTGTTTACATCAGGGTTAGATGAACATGCACAATCAATATCTGAAATTTGGGAAGTACTCGCAATTATTGCATTGCTAGACGTGTTTTTTCTGCCAGAAAGTTGTGTTGAGAGTTGTACAACAGGCCTAGGAGGACACTGTTGTAATTTGAAGTGTTCCACTTCAAAGGGTCCATACTTTCAAGGTTTCGTTTTAAGTTTGTGGTACTATA
The DNA here is from genome assembly GCA_002778355.1 of Clitarchus hookeri. Classification (NCBI taxonomy): domain Eukaryota; kingdom Metazoa; phylum Arthropoda; class Insecta; order Phasmatodea; family Phasmatidae; genus Clitarchus; species Clitarchus hookeri. Next base: position 1,266,226 of record NQII01000372.1, read on the forward strand.
CAACTTCGATGATGTTACTGCCTCTCAAAACCAAACATTTGCAAATATTGCAAACAGCCTTACCTTCTTGTGTGCTGCTTACGGTAAAAAAAATCAACTCGTCACTTTTTTTTCCAGACATATTATTTGTTTTTTGCTGGCACACGTAAATAATTTCACCATGTTTGTTCCCTAACCTAACGCCGTCATATTATTACAACAACAGCAAACAAACCAACGAAAAAAAAAAAAGGCTAACAGTTATAATGGCACTGCTAGGCAGCAGTAATGTGCAGCATGTAACCAACATTACAAGAACATAAGCTTTTTTTATGCTTCGCCGTGTTTGCGGTTGGTCGTGAAACTACAAAGACAAAATATTTTTGGCGGTAATCATAGATATTAATTATTGTTAGTATTATATGTATTAGGCTGATTAAATGTTAAGTTTTGTTCTTGCTACAAGCTTGTCTAGAGAGATAAAATTCAGTAAACGCAAAATGGTGGCCACTATTGTTTTGTTATATACATGTTTTGTAAACAATCATGCAAAACATGCCTAATTTTGCCTTATAAATAAACACAGCCAGTTTGGTACTTCAGTAACAACCAATTTAAAAATAGTGATTACTTTAATAAAACCAAATAGTCCGCTAAGCCACTCCAATTATAGCAAGTTGAAAATAGCATCATGTTATATTCTAAGGGTAAAATATCGGTTAAAATATCTGCGATTTGAACATGAATTACGCACAATTCCGATAATTACGATATCGGCCGGTTTCGGTATATCGATACCGGTATTGGCTCAGCCCTAGTATTGTATGTGCACATACGTTTCATCACGTATGCATACACTGGCCAGACGAAAGAATCATGTGACCAGGCTTAGTATACAGGTGTAAGGTTTGCCGACATGTGGAAGAATGCAAACCAGGTAATCCCGGCACTCACTGCAGCATGACATCCACCCGGGGAAGCAATGGGCCACATTTACCAGAGTTTGCGGGAAGACCAAACAAAAACCCGATAGCTTTTACCCAGGAATGTGAGCGAGAATTTAACGAAAATGAAGTCCTTGTTAAACAATGGGTCGTTAAAACCCATCTACAATTGAAAGGAAATGCGCTAGATTGGTGGCACGTGTACGGAGAATTCATTACTGAATGTGGGCAACTGTGTTCGCGCCTACCCACCCAGTTCTCGGACGAATAATAGTTGGTGTACTTGACTACTGAATTCCAAAGTCTACGCCAGACAGCTGAGGAGGAGGCTGAAATCTTCATTCGAATGATGGTGTAGATGTACCGGCGGATTTTCCCCGAAGGGGACGAGGAATACTGTGTATGCAATTTTACAAGTATGCCGCTCCCAAAATTACGCAATCTTCTTTAACTTCCCAGGCCACAATCCATAAACGAATTAGTTGAGAGAGCTCGCGAGACCGAGCAAAACTTCAAGGCACAAGCCATTTTAGACAAAACACGCAGCAGTAAGAACAAGGAGGTCCCAAACATGCCATTTCATAAGTGCTGGTTCTGTCCGGAATGGCACTTTAACCGGGACTGTTCGGTCAAGCAGGCAAGCCGCGGGCGAATGAGAGAAGGGGGAACACCAGGTGCGCCTGGACTCCCGCAGCGGACTGAATTTAAAGAACCCAGCCAGGTGGGAAACGCTGGACCCAGGGTGTGAAGTGCGCAACCACCACCGGGAAATACGAGCTAGTCTACGTACAAACACTAGCAGAAGAATTTGACCTCCCCTGAAGCCCCTCATGTAGAAGTAGAGATTAATGGACGTCGGACACTTGCTTTTTTAGACTCCGTTGCTACGGGGAATTTTGTGCGAAGCAATCTGCTCACTTCTATAGAACGAGGTCATGGACACCAGCCCTAGCCAGCTTATTCTGGGACGAACTGTCACTCGCCCAGGTGACTGGCAATGGGAACAAGCTCCCACAGAGATGCTGCAAATGTAGCATGTCAAACTGGCTTCCCTAGCCCAAACCATGAGGGCACGAGATGCCTAGACCCAGTACATTAACAAAAAATACCTACAACCTAGCCCAGGGTCCAAAGCTTCCAGATGGGCGAGGCCTTGCTTTTTCGCAGCCATCCACTTAGTAAGGCGTGAGGTCAATTCAACTCGGGCCTCGCTGATAAGTGGGAAGAGCCCTACACAACAGTGGGGCACCCAGAAAAAGTGTACTGGGCAGAGGACACCAAGGGACGAATCCATAAGGTAACTCGAGGGCAGATGCGCCCTTGCCCGGCCAGAGCTCAAGACTGCTGGCCGAAGGACCAGAATTAGGTGCTGAAGTAAGGGAGGACAATCCCCCTTTACTGATGCCCACTGAAATCGGGCCACCTACCTTCCGAGAGCCAGAACTTCGACCGGACGCCGACCGGAGGAGTGTCCAACCCACCCTGACAAGGGTCGAACACCCTGCACCTCGAGGGACAATGTCCATCCGGACCTGGTCCTCAACTCCAACAGACTTCGTCCGCAAGATGACCGTCAGACACGGCTACATGACCCCCACTTGGTCGGAACTGCCGTGGTGGAGCCCCTTGGACAGGGAGCCTCGCCGGCAAAACCAGCAACCCAACCCCATCCAGGAGAAGTATGAGCCTAGCAGAGCCGATGAGGCAAGGGTGCCTAAGAGCCCCTGCTGCCTCAGACGGCAACCCAGACCATGTCCACTCAGGAGGGTGTGGTCATCCACCGGGCCATGACGCGGGACAGCGCCGAGGCCACTAGCACACCACCTTCTGACAGGAGGATGAGGCCAGCAAAGCCGACAAGGCAGGGGTGCCCGAAGAGCCCCTGCCTCAGACAGCAACCCAGACCGCGTCCACCCAGGATGGCATTGCGGCAGGGGAAGTAAAAAATACCCTGCTCCTGACGGCTTCCCTAACGCTGCTTCTCCAGGAGGAGAGTACCGCTGGTCGTTCCCCGGTGCCTGGTGGCCCCGAGCTGGCCACTAAGGGTTACTCTAACCCAGGGACCAGCAGCCAGCCCACAAGAGATATGCCATCCCGCCCCTACCATAGCACTTTCTCAGCCGTGACGTTACCGTGAGTCACCATAGTGGCCCACTTTCAAGTTCTCATAGTCGTACCCTACGCGGATTGAGAAAGAGGGTCTGTCCGTGCAAATCCAGGACTCCATCTAGAGACAGGCAGTAGCCATGCGTGAGTTGTCAAATGCTCAACAGTACCAATGTTTAAACGCCAGAAGTAGAACAGCTGTTAAATTGCTGTATCAGTGATGTTATTTAAAACCAGTAAGTGCAATATAAATACAGACTGTGTAATGCAGCAATGTGTACACAAGCCATAGCTCATTCCCATAGTGTTACGTGTAATAATCATTCTAAACAGTGCAAGTATCTAGCCACGATGCAATACATATATTCTAAACAGTGAATCACAAACTTACCTTTTGAAGCATGGACTTCCTCACATGTGAAGAATAAACCAGGCGAACGCCTTTTTTCTCAAGGACTTTCCAATGAAATTGTTGTAAATACTTTGTATTGCTATTGTATGTCTTTGAGGATAATGTGTTTTTTATTTTGCTGTAGGTGATCTGTACGTCAATTGTTAGTATTATTATTCATTGCAAGGGTTTTTGTGTTGTAGATATTATGTAGTTACAGGCCAGTCTAGGTAATAGAAGGCCTAGTGCCAGCACCACTTAGAACTTTTCACACATAAAATTACCTACCATGCGACCTGTATGAGGCTACAGAGCAGAACCACTTTAAAATGCCTTCAGGGCCGCGACAGGTAAAAGCAGCAAAAGTGACACACCCCTCACGAGTGGGACTTGTACATACTCTAGTGTTAGATTTTTTTACATTCCTGCCTTTAAATTGACTTCTTCCAGGTGAAAATCTGTTAAATGATTTTTGTACATAAACGTAGGCCTCAGCTGACTGGTGTGAGCGGCATTCTGATTACGTACTGAATGAAGGGGCGCAAGCGTTCACCTGACACCAGGCCATTACCATTTGATAGTTATCCTCCCCAGGTGGTAGAATCCATTAGCCTGCCCCTCCCCCAGCCAGCCGGCATGCTAGAGAGAGCGCTACGCCACGCTGAAAGTGAAAGTGAAAGTGACACGTTATGTGCCGGAGCCCAGAGAGCACACAGAAGAGGAGCGCTACAGAAGCCAACCCGACTTTCTTGTGAGGGACAGTACTACATGATTCCTACCGAAAAATATTTTTTCTACCAGATGAGTCTTACATTGATACGGAGAGGGGCGGGGGTGATTGATGCATGACATGCACTGACAATTATTTAAACCAGACTTCGCCTCATCTTTGCGTGTCATCACCTCACCTCACCTCAGGCGGTGTTTGAACCCCGAAACGACTTGCTACTAGAGCCTACAAACACGCCCCTAGAAGCTGGGGTACCCACGGACACATCAGCCAAGTTTCTTTTGCCTTTATGTCAGATGTGACGCCAACCTCCCATGCGTGAAAAAAGCCAGCCTAGCTGCCCGGCTAAGCACCTGAGCTTGTGCAGCCAATGCAACCCTTCATGACAAATGTGTCTGCTTTTGTCACGGACCGAGAGATGACACCCAAGAGTGCAGCTCCTCCCTCGGGTGGAGGAGTTCACCCCTGCACCTCAGAGAGCCCACAGGCAGGTGGAATATATGTCTGTACACCGCCGCGGAATGGCAGTTCATTCTCAGCAGCTCGTTCCACCACCTCGTGTGCTGGAGCTTTCTGCCATCTCAAATGTCTTCACAACCCACCAGAAGCTCTTCATGACTTTCACCAGCAACCCCCGAAGATGTCTTCCACCCCCTTCAACACGCACTACCCTTCTGGAAGTGCCACCTGAGTCGCTTCTGAACAACAGCATTGGGTTAGTTAGGATCAGTTAGTACTATAGGCACCTAACTGCATCTGCTCTTGTCTTATTTAGACCCAGGTTGCCTTCACCTGGTATTCGTAGTCTATTTCAGTTTCAGTTCTTGGTTTGCTAGGAGGTAGTATGGGCCATTCCTCACGGAATGTCTATTCCTCACGGAATAAACACGTTTTCTATCAAACCTCCAAGTACTGATTCTAGGGTGACTGTGACTTTTATCCCCCTTAGATGTCAGCCCACCAGGGAAAAGCTAGAGAATGTGTCATTCATAAACTCAATTGCTGAACCTAGAGTAGGACTGCGGGATCCTTTAACCGGGCGCTTGTACGTCACACAACACACCCATTATACAGCCTCCCATCTGTGCACCTGGTATGCAGTACGGTAGAGCCACAACCACTAGAGATTCAATCCACAAGGCGGCTAGTCAACCAACCGAGCCAATTCACTCTATCCACCGCGCTGAACTGTCATTGGAAGGAGTGATAGACCAGTTCTGGAGGTCTGCCCACCTTTGGACCACACCCACGTCGGACATGCAGGATAAACCCAGCACTCTAACCACCATGCTGAACTGTTGCTGGTTGGAATAATCGGTACGACTCTGGTTGGTTTGGTTTTGGCTTGATTATACACTAACTAGGGATCATCATCGACTGCTCTTCCTTCTTGGGGCCTGACTTTATTACCTACCTTTATGCCATTCACCCATAGGAGTGGTGCGAAGTGGCAAGCTAGGAAGGCAGCTACTGCCTCAGAATTCAACGGGAGATATAACCCAGCCCCAACTGCACTTTGTAGCATAACCCCTCGGGAACGAGCTCAAGCCGCCCGGCAGTTGGAGAGACCTTGCCTCCCAGCTCTCTCCCCCTCCTTATTTCAGTCCCCATTCAAGACCACTGGCCAGCTGCATCCGGTTATCACCGACCTCCATCAGGGACGTCACGTGCTAATGGGGATAGCAAGCCCGTGGTTCCGGAGCACCAGGCCCAGCAGTTCTCCGTGGGCACCCTTCAGCACCGCCAGCCGCAGCACCATCTCCGCCAAAGGACTGGGCACTATTTCCGGCCAATCTCAGCAGCAACAGTGGCCGAGTCACAAGCTACCCTGGGCCACGTACAATACAAGTAAACCAGTGGCTGTGTGCCAACCAGTAATACAAAGGGCAGCCAAGCTCACAGCCGACTTTGTGCCGTGCCGTTAAGCCATGCGCCCTAGCCTATACACCGACAGTGTTCCGGTTAGCAGCCAGTAAATTCAGCAAAGAATACCGCCCATGTTTGGGAGAGAGACACAAAATCTTGCCCAGCCATGACGTCGTCGTCAGTCACATGACGTCACGCGTCACTAGTGCTATACATAGACACACAGCACCATTTTATGATGTCATATTCAATTCCGCCTTAAAGATACGAGCTTGCAGACATGTTGCTCGATATACTTATGTCTTTAAGTTGTACAAAGAAAATAAAATTTCAAATTTTATATTATGTAATAATCTATTTGTTTATAATTGATGGTTGTTACATAATATTCTAATTGGTCTTAAAATATGTGTTCGTAGACATGCTCAATGTACTTTTGTCTTCAAGTTTTAAAAGTTGATTAAAAACATTTATAATTACATATTAAATGTGTAATTTTATTTTTCCCACCTTCGACATGGCCTCACTGATCGTATTATTGTTTGTACATAATCTACAGCCTTTGTATTTTCACATGCTCTAATAGCTCAGATTGCTGAACATCTGCTACATAACCCATGTGTCGGTGGTTCACTGTTCCATCCCTCCAAGAGGCAGTTTTCGAGTAGTCTTTGCATAAATTAAGTCATAATGGTGTGATTCCCTACCACTATACATTTCACTAGCTCACCTTACATATGACAAGAAGAGAAACTAACATGGCATCCACAAATAGCATACTCTGGTGGACAAAGAGGGAAGCAAACATGGCGGATATCAGTGACACACACTGGCAGTTATAAAAGAAGATGAACGACATCAGTACGCTCTAGAGCCTGTAAACAAAAATGGTGAATCAGACGAGTGCAGCACCATAGTGACAGCTCATGTAAACATAACAGTAGAACAGAAACAAAGTGGCCTTTGGAGATATGAAACATAATGGAGAGAGTAAACAAGATTGCCAAAAATCCAACTTCAAGGACATGTACAATGGCCACTATATTACGGCCACCATGACATCATTCAATATGGCAAACACCACCAAACCACATTCCCAGCCCCTTTCCTCAAACTGGCTAAATAATTATAGTCATAATATTAAATATTTCCACTCAGAATATTTATTCTCTGTTTAAAGTCATGTGATCATTGCCTAATTTGAGATTGGTCCTGAACTTATATTAATCACCTTGTGAATTACAGTCCAGAAAGCTGGTCTTTAAGTAAAATCTGTTCAGTTTTCGTTCTTGTATTAACTACTTCCACATAGAAAATATATTTTCAGTTGTGAATATTAGAAGGTCATTGTCTAGTTTCAGTTTGTGCTAGAACGGAAATGATGCCACCTTTTGAATTACAGCCCTGAAAAACGGATTTTCAATGAAATCAGTTCAATTTCCGTACTTTTTCATAGAAATTTATTTTCAGTTCGGAAAATTTGGAGGTCATTGTTTAGTTTCAGTTCGGAATTGAACGTAAATGAAGCCACCTTGCATTACATTTCGAAAAGCAGTATTTCCAGTAAAATCAGTTCAGATATGGTGCTAATATTAAGTACTTTCACATGGAACATTTATTTTCAGTTCGGAAAATTTGGGGCTCATTGTCTGATTTCAGTTCGGACTTATTCCGAAATGAAACCACTTTGTGAGTTACATTCCGGAAAGTGAGATTTACGGTCAAATCAGTTCAATTTGAGTCATTATAGCCACACGGAATATTTAATTTCAGTTCGGACTATTTGGGGAACATTGTCTAATTTCAATTCGGACTTGAATCAAAATTATATTAATTTACAAATTTCAGTCCTGCGGAATGCCTTTCACATATTCCAGTTTAATTCCGTGTCCTTATATAGCTGCAGTTCTGATTGTTATTCGAGTCCAAAGGAATTCATTTTCACATGGAACAGATTTTTTTCCTTTTCAATTCAGCAATTTCAGAATGAAATTTAAGACCGAATGCATAATTTTCATATCCAGTTCAATGTCGGTGCCAGTCCATGCTTTAGGGAACTGTGAACAAATAATAAATTACGAACAATTAAAACCATTTAGACACTAGATTTTACTCTTGCAGAATAAACTGTCAATAAAGAAACATTTATGAATCATAATAAAGATCACGATAGTGTAAACTGATTTGTAAAAAAGGAAGGGGGAAAAAAGGGCAATAGAAGGAAGACATAGCAGATGATTTCAAAGGGGAGGAGGCTGGGTACAGCAGAAATGAAGGAATGCAAGAGGACAGAAGGAGGCATTTTGCAGCTCGCCTTGTCTCAAACTGTGTACAGCATTGGTTGTTTGTGGTGATGCAGAAAAGTTGGAAAGAGGCATGGAGCATTGTCAGTGATTGTGTTTATACATTGTTGGCAGTCCGTGGCCAGAGGAGGGTCTGGAATTCTCTACGCTATGGTGCCGCTCTGTGAGTGCTGCCTGTCGCGAGTGGAAGTTCCAGCTGCGAGACTTCCCCCAGCCACTGCTCGACATCCGTCTGATGCACATCTGGGGTCGGTTGGTGGGTGCAGAGCAGGAAGCCACCCGTCGAGGTACTGTAGTCTTCTTGGTATAAGTTACCCATCTACCAAACGTTGCCAGACACATTAAAACTTTAATTTGGATGATGTGGTATTTGCTGTTAATATATTTGGGTACTTGCACAGCGCCATGACTTTCCAGCAAGTAACATAGTGCCATTAAAAGCATGAAAAAAATATTCAGATTACAGTTCAGTAAAACGTGGCTGTGAAAGCAACAACAAAATGTATTCTGTGCATTGCAATGAGAGGAAAGGAATAATGGTACTGCAGAACACCCTAAAATAAAATTTTTTCCTTGTTATTAGTTGTAGTAATTATAATAGGAAACTATCAAACAGTACTCATACAAAAACAAGCTTATGGTTATTTTTTCTAAAGAAAATGTACTTATGACAACATGTACATTGAGCTATAATTTAACAAAATTAAGTTATACCTCCCAGTGATTAAATGGCTAGACTTTTGAAATCATATTCAGTACAGCAAAGGGACTCACATTAGGACCCTACGCCCAGGCATTGATATTCTCGTCATTAATGCTGCACAACTCAATAACAACCAACAATAAATGGCCCATCAGTAGCTGAGATTGTTCAGTGATTACGACTTGGATTCAAATTTTGTTTGCCCGATCGAGACAATACGATTTAACGGCACACATTTGCGCATACAACATGTCCACCATTTTGCAGCACAACGACTTTCCAGTGTTTACATTCCCATAGTTCGTAGTGACATGATTCATTGCAAAACACATACGAAAGTTACGCCTAACCTAACTGATAATCAAAATGCGTAATAATGGTTACTAAACATACTGCCCACCAGGAAATGATAGATTTTCCAAGTAGTCCTAAAGTAACCATAATAAAAAACAAGACACATTTGAATGTACACCAGTCTGTAACTAAGATAATGTTACACTATTCTTTATATTGTATCTCCACTCATTCTAAATCATGTCAACTCTTAGTTTATAGGTAGAGGGCAAATCATGGTCACCGGCCTCACAAATTCACCATTAAGGGTTTTTAGGGTCACAACTCTTACTACACCATCATTACCGGGATGCTTTTCCATTTTAAAGGTGGTAAGTTCAGATTCTTCAACAGCACTAGAGCGTCCTTTTCCAAATTGGGAATTTCTACCTTCCACTCAAGTCTCTGATTTTTGTGTGTCGAGATATTCGCAGCTCCAGCATATCAAAATTGATTGCTTTAGTTTTGTTATTAACTGCCACAGATTCAGATGATTCTCAACCAGATGTGACAAATCCTGCTCTGGTATGCCAACGAGAGGAGTGCCAATCAAAAAATGTCCTGGGGCGAGAGCTTCAAACTCGAGTTTAGAACTGCAGAGATCTCAGCAAAATTTGTGGCTAGTTCTTAAAAAGTGAGTATTTTCTCTCCAACACATATCATATGCAGTTTATCAGACTTTATACTGCTGCCTTCCACAGACCGCCAAACTGAGGGCCAGCTGGAAGATTGAAATGCCACATGATATGGTCCATACCGTATAAGAAGGCCACTTTCTGACAGTCAGTGAGTGGCAATTGACTAATACGAAACAAACAAAGTGCCATTTAGAAAATCCTGTATCAGCTGATGCACGAACGAACAAAAGTTAATATTATGTTGGCTATTCTGAGTGCACTGCCAACGCACATCAGACAAGCAGAAAATACGCGATAAGAAAGAGTTCCAAGTTTAATTAATACATTTTATTTTATGTGATCACAAAACAGTGGTTGTTAGTGTTAAAAACTAAACTTCGTGATAATGTAGTTATGATTAGGTGATCAAAATGAAATGTACAATAGAACGATACGACGTGGAAAAGTTTTCTGAAGTTGTGCTAACTTCAGAAAGCTTTTTCACGTCTTATAATCCACCTCAAACCTTGCTTTCAACACGTCCATGATATTAATTCCAAAAGCATACAGAAATATTATATAATATTGTTGAATTATTTTTTCTAATAATTTGACGAAACGACACGAATTTTAAATGTATTTTCAGCCCGTAACATAAGAATTATCAATTTTAAAATATACGCCATCTTTTGACCATAAAGAGAGTTACTCAAACTTCGTCGTGACGTGCTGCGCGCTATCTATCGGATATTCTGTGAGCTATTACCAGCCAGAAATGAATCTCTTTTCAGCGTGATAATAACGAATTTACAAACATATGCCAATAGTTATATTTTTCCACGAGCTCTGCAAAATTTTTAAAGTAACATATATTTCATATACAACGATTTGGAGTACAAGTCATTTATATTCGGCCGGTAATCGTTCGTCTACGTAAATTATAAGCCATATTGTTCTCTCGAAACCCATCTCCTTGATTCTGTAGACACGCGTGAATAGTTTTTAAGCAATTCTAACGTTATTCCACGTCACTTATTTCCAACTCGAATATATTAGCTATAAACTCCAAAGTGTAATAATAGATACAACAGACCGTCTCGAAAATTGTAACCCAAATTCACTATCTCGGACAAATTAAAAAAGAGTTATCAAATATCTAACATTTTATATTTTTACTTTTATAACCTACTTATATTTTTAGACAGATGTCAGTCTTGAAAATATCTTAAAATTTGTTTAGCATTACAGTACAATGAGAAGTGGATTAGCTGAAAGCGTGTTGATAAAAAATACACAGCCCCGACGTGACGGACCAGCTGATGGCGGAAGGATACGTACTCAGATGTAAACAGTTGCGCTACTTTCGCCGAGCTGTCAAAAAGTGGCCTTCTTTTATGGTACAGAATATATTCATGTCAGAAATGTGTTTTTGTAGTGTCTGCCAGGCTGGCTCTGTGAAGAGTGCTTTGTGCACTTCCCTGAGGCACCTGTTAGCCCCAATAAAGTTTGTGCCTTGGTCAGAAAAAATATCGGATGGTGTTCCTTTCAAAGATATAAGCGGATATCAAAGATATAAGCGGATAGAGAGGCATTTGTACACAATGATGACTCAAGCTCCAAATGCCGTGCTTAACATTCACACAAAAAGACACAAGTGGCTCTTGTTGACTGAGGCCTTGTGTGTTTTAGTGGGCTTCGAAGAAAAGGGGCTTGCAAAGTCCACACCAATCTTTAGAAATGGCAGAACTTTTGAGAACCTAACCACAGGCAAATTTCCCATAAGTGGCATAGGAGAGGCTTGATTGCCAACTTGAAACACCGAATGCGACGGTGGATACACTGCCGAATCAGATGTCTTGCATTTATTATCCAAAACTGCCTCTGGATGTGAAATGGGTCAATTGAGGACAAGCATGAAGGTAGGTTACATGGTAATAATTGACGATAAGTACTAAAAGATGAAATTTTGCAGGAAGCAATACTGGATGTTTGGTCTCTTCAGGCAATGCTCAATTTTGCAGTAGGCTGCCCACTTTGATGACTCCATGGGGATCAAGGAACAGGCGCAAGCTCTGCAGGCTAGAAATGCATTCATTGTGCTTGAGAAGTTTAAACTCCTGGAAAAGTAGTGCATTTTTACAGCCTTGATCCAAAATACAACTGTGGACTGTATTTCCTCAAAGCTCAAAACTTTACAATTGCAGTGATTTCCCGTTTTTCCCTCAAAAAAGATTTATGCCCTAAAATTGCATTAGTGAGCCCCTTAAAGGCAATTTTCGAGCCATTTAAAAAGATTTGGGGGGGGGGGGGCCTTGTTTCTTTTACCCGCAGGCCTACACACCCTCACTAAAACCCTAGCCAAGCTCACATCACCATCTCCCCACCACCCCCCATCTCTGGCAAAAATTTATAAAAAATCGTAAAAAAAATATATAAAAAATATATAAAAAAATTGTAAAAAATTGAAGAACCTTTAATGTTACCCTACCCTACCCTACCCCTCGCTCATCCCAATATAACATTAGACCCCCTTCTCTTGCTCAGTCATCCACCCCACCCCCTCCCATCAAGAATCCTAACTGTAATGAAAAGCATCGTTGACCGCCCCCTTCCCCTCTTCCGCCAAATGCTCTTGCAGGTCAGGTCTGGCTTGACCTTCGTCCTCCTTGCTCCAAGTTTGTTGTGTCCAACCTGTTGAGAATGTATTACAATATCAACCCACTCTCATTTTTTGTGCACTTCATTTGAACATGTACCTCTGTTACCATATCATTGATTGTGCACATTCAGTGATAGGCCATTACATCAAATATTGAAGTACTACCATTATATTTTGCTCACATCATTTTAATAATTTTATTTATTTTTATCATCATGCTCACTTATAGTACCATCATGTAGTGACAGATCTGAAAACCAAGACCATTATGTTTTCTATATCAGCAAAGCAGGCAGGGTACAACACCAACGAGAAATGAAACACTTTTTTAATTTATATAATATATTTTACATACTTAGGTTTACAAAGATAATACAAAATCATAATTCCAACAATTTCCAGACCATAATGTAACATCTTTGCAGCAACTTGCTCACTTTTCACGTAATGAATATAATCTGTTAATACGCATTTCAAGGAAGTCTACGCTAGCAAGTGTCCAACCAGAACCCTAACCATATACTCCTCTTCTTCACGATAAAGTTTTTCTTTCAAGGTTTCTACAGCCACTGGGATACTATCAACATTGTACAGTGCTTGATTCACAGTCATAAATGCTTGGCAACTGATGGCTTCATCCAAAGGCTGAGACTTTTCGTAGGTACACTCCAGCCAAACATTATATTTTATAGTACCATCTTCAATGTCTTCTGTTAACTGATTAATTATCCTTTCTTAATTTGGTCCAGGTCTGTGCATGTGACTTTTGTACCTACAAAATTATTTTCATTCACGTAATCCTTTAAAGTACCCTTGAAAGATGATTGTTTCTGGTAGAATCCATTCAATGTGGTGTCACCAACTGCTAGTACATGTAGTTTCATAGCTGTGTTCACTCTATCTTTGCAGTTCTTCTTATCTCTCTTCAGCTTATCACTGCGCTTGAACAGATGTTTGCACTTGCTGCATCGTGGCATAGCACAGGATGGGCCCTTCACACTAGTAGTTTTTTCATGTTTTCCTGCACTTTGGCTGTTGGCAAATATCTTATCACAGTGACAGCAATGAAGCCTTGACGAAGTCATCGATGGCTTCAGTGCTGTAGATGTTCCATCTGAAGAAGTTGATGGCACTGTCGGTGCCATGCCTGAAGAAGACGATGGTATCGTTGACTTCGCTGCTGTAGATGTTCTATCTGAAGAAGTGGATGGCACTGTCAGTGCCATGCCTGAAGAAGACGATGGTATCGTTGACTTCGCTGCTGTAGATGTTCTATCTGAAGAAGTGGATGGCACTGTCAGTGCCATGCCTAAAGAAGACGATGGTGGTGCTGCTGCTGCATGTGTCCCATCTGAAGAACTCGTTAGTGCTTCTGCTGGACTCACGACTGGCATCTCCATAATATATTCCAGTTGCTTACACGAGCAGAGAAGATGTGTCTTTCATGACTGCCGCTGTCAAACTAAACTCCATAAAATGAACCCAACTACTTATATACCTGCTGATGTGGACGTTGCCCTCTGCATTTGTTTCTTGTAACCATATTGTTTTTGTAGACATAGGGTATGTCAAGTAAAAAATCTGTGTTATGGTTTTATTTTTAAATTTAATTTCTTTTATATTGTTATGAAATTGTACGTAGAGTACAGCAGAAAAATGCTAAAAGTTCTCTCAACTTCATTTCCGGTCTCCTCTCTTGAAGTGTAATTATTACACGATGTCTGTATCTGTTAATTATTCATTATCTCAACGGTTTTGTAGGAATAAACGTATGCTACTCGTCTTTTGGACAAGGGTAACAAATATGTCCGCCATTTCGTCACAAGCGCGGCCGGCAGCCATGCGCGGGTCATCTTCGAGTGTCTTTGGCGATCATGTTGTGACGTCACAGTGGCCATCTTTGTTACCCTTGTCCAAAAGTCATCATTCTTATATTATTGGCTTTCCATGAAAGAAACACCTAAGTGACACTTAATTAAAAATCGATACAATAAATTTGGTATAAATGAATGGTGCATAAAACATAAAAAGTAGGCTGTTAGAAAAATTTTTGATAAAGAATAAAGATGATATATGGTTATATAGGGTGAACAGTTTGAATACCGACCTGTGCAGTGGATAATTTTTAATTAACATTGTACGTGATTTTCTGTCTCTTTATGTGCTTATACGCACCTAATATATACATTAAAACCCTATCCATGGGATAGGCATGATGTAGGGGCCTCCAGTTCAATACCCGAAAATATTAAAAAATAAATTTCTCTCTGACTCAGAATGAAAATATGCTGTGTTCACTTCGTAATGAGAATGTTTCAAGAATATGTAATGAAGACGAAATGGAAGATCTAGAATTGCCATTGTGGATATTAATTTCAACATCCAGGAATATGGTGTGTGTTTTGGAGTATTCAAACTGCTGTACACACCAAACCCACCAACAACCTTTAGTACTTACATTTCGACAGCTACCACCCATGCCATGCCAAAAAATCCTACCCTACAGTCTCGCCACCAGAGCCAAAGGTACCTGCTCCACCAACAGTGATTTCAACAAACAGTGTGAACAAATAGCCAGAGCATTCCTCAACAGGGGCTACCCCAGGCACCTCGTCCACAAACAAATTCAGCAAACCATCTCAAATACCGGAACACAAACCAAAGTCAACAACTCTTATATACCCCTGGTGGTCCCATATCATGAAAGCCTAAGTAAACTCAGACACAATCCCCACTCTGGATACAAAATTCTGGCTTCCTCACCACAAATATAATACCTGCTCTCCAAACCGGCCAGAATGGTCTTCAAAAGGCCATTTAACCTCCGCAACAAACTGGTTCGTCCAAAGCTGCAGCCCTCCACAAGTGCCAACCAAACTATCACCCCCAAAGGATCCCACTGCTGCAATAGCTCGCGCTGTAGCTCCTGTGCCATCCACCAACCCTTAACTTCTTTCAATAGTAGACTCAGTAGCCTTATATCAAAAATTAGGAAAATTACAGCATTCCCATCCATGGCATCTACAACTGCGCAACAGAAAATATGATTTATTAGCTACCGTGCCAACACTGTAATTCAGAATACATCGGCCATACCACTAACACACTCAGGCAGAGAATGAATGGCCACAGAGGAGACACCGAACAAGCAATAGCTGGTCACATCAATAACCTACAGGACAAACCAATTGCAGCTCATACGGCATCGCACAATAAAGATTTTGATTTCTGCTACAGTACAGAGTTGTGCGATCCCTATCACCTTCAAACAATAGATCAGAACTCAGACGCTGGGAATTAGCTCATCAATTTATAACAAAATCCAGGCAGCCTCCACGCTTCAACATAAGATAATCACAGCTCCTAACCACACCCATTAGCTATACAGGCAATTTTTCAATTTTTCCGCCCCACCCTAATTTACCACCTGACCGCTAGGTTTACTACTAACAGCGCCCTTCCACCATACTGCAGTGTAATACCACTCGCCGCCTGATGAAGCTGGCTTAGCCATCGAAACATCGTGATCGTGCAACCATGTGGAAAATGTGTCGTCCTTCTTTGTGTGTGTGTGTGTGTGCCTGTCAACACGTACTACACTGTGAGTATTTGAATTCCTGTTCTTTCATATATTTTAATGTATTGAAACAGAAATAAAATGGCGCCAGATGCTAGGCATGTGCGAAGGTATTTTTTTTAATGTGAACCGAAGTCGAAGCAAAGCTTAGATCGTGAAAAGGAATTTCAAAGAAAATCGAAGTCATAGGATTAAAAAATATATATTAATTTGTAGTGACCTACAGTTTACAAGTTTATTCAACTCATTTGTACTGATACTGCCAAAAAAAATGTATGCCTATTAGACACTAAGCAATGGAATAAAACATATCTTAAATGTTGTACTGCTGAAAACTGAAATATGAAAGTTTCAAAATCTGCAAGAAAGTAATCATTATACATTTAGATACTTACAAACTTTATAAAAACTACCATACTCCATATATCCAGTCCCATTTGGTGCATTAACTGCTATGACATTGCCGCACATAATTCTGGATAACAGGATAACAGCCCTCAACAACAATCCGAAAGAAAAAAAACACGTGCATACAAAATTCATAAAAAAATATATATGAAAAACGATTTAAGCTGGCTGGCGTTTATAACCAATTTAGAAAGAAAGTTTCTAGGAAACCTGTAAAATAAATGTGGATAAGGGAACAATGTATCGAGGTTCCTCCGCATTTTTCTGTTGTGTTCACAATTATTTACTACTATTACTTTTTTTTTTGGTGGTAATGTGGCCAACAGCAAAGCCCACTGCCAAAACTGAAAAATAGGAGCAAAGACAAATACGCTGTAATAACCACTGAAAAAATGAACAAGGAACAAAACCAGATGGGAGCACAAAGACTATTCTTCTGGGTAGAGGTCCATCAACCATGGAGGGAAAGAAAGGCCATGGAACAAGGGATAGCAAGGTAGGAGAGGGCCGGTCACCTTGGACAACTAACAGAACACCAAACTCCCAAAATCAGATAATATCATCGTGCTCAAGTAAAAACAGAGCGAGAACATCACAAACTGCCTGAGGGTCATGAAAAAGTACCAAAGGGTAAGAGACAGGAAACCTCACACGAAGCCGTTGAAGGGCGGCATACAACGAACTTTGATCGCCGCCAGTGGAACACTGAAACAAGAGATGGGTCAAATCTGTACTAGGGGCGCCGCAGGAGGGATTAGGGACTATATGAAGATTATACAAATGAGACTGGGATGCATTCTGACGTGCAAGGAGACAAAAAGAAGTGACTGCTAAACTACGGGAACTACAATCATGATATCCTTGCCGAGAATATGTATGAAATAAACGTGTATATAAAGTATTAAAAACCGAAGTATAATTTTCCCATGTCTGCTTCCGGTGACGTAAAATTTCCCAGTTTAATAAAGGATATAAAACTGAAAAGGAAATTTCAACTTATTTAATTTTACAGTGTCCAAAAAGTAACTAGACTAATATAACAAACCATGCAAGTTCAAGTAAAGACAAAAAAATATATAAATATATATATATGTGTTGGTCTATATTTTTATAAATACTTAATTCTGAACTCAGAAAACAGTAAGCATGTATAAGGCNTATATATATATATATATATGTGTTGGTCTATATTTTTATAAATACTTAATTCTGAACTCAGAAAACAGTAAGCATGTATAAGGCTGTTTACATGTTTTGTTGCTGATGAGAGTCAAGTAATAGGCTAAAAACAAAAAAACAAAAATGGTGTATTTTTTTTATATACAGAGGATGGACAAAATAATATGAACACCATGCAATATAGTACATTTTGTTGCATGTTGGCAACACTGCTTCTGTGTAAATAATGCGATGCGTATGTATTGCACAGTTTACGTGCCAAGTCTTGTAGGTTTTATTTCAGTGTATTATACGCTTTGTTCTGTGATTGTGTTTAATGTTTGATGAGCAACAGTATCCACGGTAATGACAGCATACACAAAACATGGTAAAACATCATCGGCGAAGAGGAATAGTGGGCGAAACCCAAAGTTAACTGACAGAGACCGACAAACATTAAAAAGAATTGTGGCCAGACAACATAAAACTACCGCGGCAAAAGTGACAGCAGAACTCAACACTCACTTGAGTAATACTGTTTCGACAAAAACAGTATGGCGGGACCTCCACAAAGCTAACATTTATGCAAGGGTTGCAATTGCGAAACCCTTTATAACGGAAGCCAATGCTAAGCTGCGAAAGAAGTGGTGCCACGATCATAAAACCTGGATACTTGATGATTGGAAGAATGTGGTATGGTCAGATGAATCATCATTTACATTGTTTCCTACAAACGGCCGGGTTTATGTATGGAAAACCCCACAAGAAGCCTACGATCCGGACTGCCTGCTTCCTACAGTCAAGCATGGAGGAGGTTCCGTTATGATTTGGGCGGATATATCGTGGTATTCAATTGGTCCTCTCATTCACATCACTGGCCGGATTACTGCGAATGAATATCTCAACATCCTCAATGATGAAGTTCTTACTATGACTAGCATATTGCTGCCAAACACTGCCATATTCCAAGATGATAATGCCCCCATACACACAGCCAAAAAGGTTCAGTCTTGGTTTGAGGAGCNAAGTGGTGCCACGATCATAAAACCTGGATACTTGATGATTGGAAGAATGTGGTATGGTCAGATGAATCATCATTTACATTGTTTCCTACAAACGGCCGGGTTTATGTATGGAAAACCCCACAAGAAGCCTACGATCCGGACTGCCTGCTTCCTACAGTCAAGCATGGAGGAGGTTCCGTTATGATTTGGGTGGCTATATCGTGGTATTCAATTGGTCCTCTCATTCACATCACTGGCCGGATTACTGCGAATGAATATCTCGACATCCTCTATCATGAAGTTCTTACTATGACTAGCATATTGCCGCCAAACACTGCCATATTCCAAGATGATAATGCGCCCATACACACAGCCAAAAAGGTTCAGTCTTGGTTTGAGGAGCATCAGAATATCATCAAACATTTTCCCTGGCCAGACCTCAACATAATTGAACCATTATGGGGAGTTTTAGAGCAGATTTCCATCTCAAACATCATTGAGGCAATTGGCGGATGTTTTGGTACAAGAATGGGACAACATTCCGTTGGAAACTATTCAGACACTCTACAAATCTATTCCGCGAAGAATTGCAGCTGTTCTAAAAGCAAATGGTGGCCCAACACATTATGAATAAATAAATATTGTTTGTATGTCAGGTGTTCATATTATTTTGTCCATCGCCTGTATATGCATAGGTTTTGCAATACACAAGGTAATTGTTACTTGCATAATATCTACTCTCAAAACAGAGTAATTTTCAAAAATCGAAATTTAGACTAATTGATGATTTAAACTTGGGTTGGTATAAAATATTTGTTTATGAACAGGGAGATTCAAAATAAATGCATGTCACAGAATAAATTTTTTACATGAAAATGTAACAAATGAAATAGTAAATATAATAGAACATTTTTTATAATGAATATGAAGGGAACACTTTCTATGTTCAAACTATATTGGGGAATCTTCATGTGTACACATCTTAAAATAATATACAAAACTGATATATTAAATTTACATGTGCAAAGTATTTTATATAATAAATCTTTAGTAAAATATAATAAACATGATATAATAATATCTCTTAATAACCTGTGGGAAAACATTTTATAACTGAAAAACACAATAATTTTTTTTTAAATATAAACTTAAGTCAAACTGAAATGCATAGTAACTTGTATAGATAGTTTTTCAAGGGACCAAAATAAAAAACTGATAATGTATTTTGACAAGCAATACATACAGATTTGATTATCATCCACACTTCAATGTCTGGTTTATGGGTGTGTTCTGGGTGCAAAAGTCACGAAAATAATAGCATAAAGACAAAATAGCAATGTCAAAATTAGAAGGGCAAAAAAACAAAAATTTTTGTGACAGAAAAGCCACATTGTATTTGTGTTATGTTATGGTGGGTCACCCTCCTAAGCTGCCTTTCCACAGGTGTGTCTCTTTGAATACCAGAACACTGGCTAGGATTGGCTTGACACCATTACACAAGGGTTTCCACAGCCTACTGTTTACAGGCACCCCAACTGTGAGGTGAGGCCCAGTGCCTTGCTCACCTAACAAAAAATAGAAACACAGGGAGAAAGAAAGAAAGAAACAAAGGAAAGGGCTCTGCTGTCAAAACATTCCTTCCCTCCTTTTTTGTCTGTTCTTAGGGACCCTCATCAATGCCAAGCTGGTAGACTGTTATCTCAGGGTGGTGGAGCTTGGGACAAAAACTACAAAATTTGTTTGAAAAACAGTGGAAGTTTAGCACCTTTTCTACTGAGGCTTTCATTTCCAGGGGTGCTTCCTTATACAAGAATACTGTCAAAGCTCATAAAGTCCCGGGAGGGGGAGGGGGGGGTTGGGAAACACTTAGTGAAAATGTTTGACTTTTCACTCAAAGATTTTTTAATTCGAAGATGAAGTCAAAGGTACAGAAGTCTTTGATTCGACTTTGAAAATGTGAAGCTTCGCACACCCCTACCAGATACAAGTCGTCTCCTCACATAACCTGGATAATTTTAAAAACACCTTTACCTCAAACATACCGAAGAAAAAAAACATTTGGTATTACCATAGATATACGAATCTATGGAGTGTACTGTGTTGTGTGCCTTTGCCGCATAAACTTGCAGCCAGCGCGTAGTGGTGACGAAAAATGATCTTGTTACCATTTTTGAGATAAGTGTTTAGTAATTTTTCTATTTATCACATTTGTATTCTACCAACGAGGTTACATTGATTATGTGATGAAAAGTGATAAAGGATGAAGTGCAAACAAAATTGGTTTATTTTAGAAAGTCACAGAGATAAATTTATTTCCGAAACATGACTATATCCCATAGAAGTAGATGCTCGTTGACGATATTGCTTCAGCGACGGTGTATATTCAATACATTGAATGTGTCTACTTCCCAATCCCAACTACATATTGAAACAATTTATTGCATTAACGTCGTAAACATGAGGCTTCACAACGGAAAAGTATTTTTTTTCACATATTTTGCGTGTGTGGTGTTTTTCATGAGGTATGTCATTTTTCGCGAGAAACTGTGTGTTTCATGTTAATTTCGCGATTTGGCACGCCGCAAAAAAAAAAAAGTACCTGTGATGATGAAGGATCACATTGGCTACTTCACAATTCTTGCATGGATCTGGTTTGAGCACAGACTTCTGATTAGACAGCTGTTGAACGCTTGATATGTTGTGGCATATTGCCTAAATCCTCATATTCTTTTAAAAACAATCTTTACTCCATAGCCAGCTCTGGTAACGTTTCAAGATTTTTCTCAAGGTGCTTGTATCTCAAAATTGCGTGTTGTAACAACTCACGTATGCTCTGTTTCTCTTGCCTGAAAGGAAGCCGAAGCATGTATCGTTCATCGGTGGTGCGTCTATGTGCTGTATGTAAGTGTTCTTCACATGTCTTGTCATCTGCGGACATCACCCTAACTGATGGAACTTCCTCACACTCCCAAAACTATGCAGTTGTACATCCAGATTAGTTGTTCTAATCAAAAGTGACACTGGTGGATTAACAAGTGGTTCGCATTTGGCTTTATCAGTCACTCCAGCCAAACGTGGAATGAAAGGCATTTTTGGCTCACCTTATATTTTAGCTCCAGTCATTACTTCTTGGCTCACCTGATATTTAAGCTCCAGTTATTATTTCGCTAACAATGTCCGCTGACAGGTGCATGCCAACCTGCCCAGCCGTATCAAAAGACGGATCTGCCAACATTAAGTCCTTAACATGTTTTACTGAACTGGTTGCAATTTTCAAACATGGTATAGGAGTTATTGCAGTTAAAATGGTTGCAGTTGTGTCAAAATGAATGTATTCTGAATCCACAGGCTTAACAGAACAATGTACAACTCTTTTTGAGCTTGGCACAGAAGATTGGCCAACACCAGCAATTTCCACACACTCATGATAGCACTTTAGCCCTAATCGCTGCTCACGATTCTCTGTCATAAATGAAGTTTGTGATGAACTATCAAGAAGGTCTCTCACAACTCGGAACTGTCCACTGTGATCTCTTACATGAACAAGTGCAGTTGACAATAAAACACCGGTTTGTTTACTATGTGTCTCACTAGATAAGTGCAATGCTTGTACTTTATACTTTATTAACAGAGGCATTGTGAGATTAGGCATGTTCTGAATCCTGATCACATTGTTGTTCCTGGGGAAAGTGAAGTAGTGACTGATAATTCTTTTCACTTTTCTTGCAAGAGAATTTTGACGTACATCGCTGGGTACTATGGTGGAATTTCAAGTAATTAAAACACAAAGACTGTTCTTTAACAATTTTAATTCTGTCATCAACTGGTTTTGACAGAAATTGCTCACATTTATGAAGAACATAATTTTCCTTCCATAATGTACTACTTGCAACACCTTCAACTGCAATTAGTGTTGTACTTCGACTACTTGTTGACTGTCTACTAGGTTCCACAACGGAGGATGGGGATTTGTATGTTCAATTTACAAAGCTCTTAGTTATGGATGCACCCTGAGAGCTAAGTAGCTGTACATTTTGTTCAATGTTCAATGAAAGGAAAATCCATTCCGATACAGAGAACTTATCAGACCTTAGTGCATTAAAATTTTCCTGCACTCTACTGACAAAGTGTGACAATGATTCTGTGGAGTTGCCATCCACAACTGGTAAATGCAGAATTTTATGAACATGAATGGTAGCAGTAACCCTCAAGTTTTTTGTATTACTTCTGCAAAGAATATCAAATCATGTCATAATTCTCATTTGTAAGTGGTAGGTTAATTACTAGTTCTCTTGGCTCATCCTACAGACAATCAATGAGGTAGTGAATCTTCTGTACGTTACTGAGCGAAGAGTCTTGATGCACAATTGATTTAAAAAGCTCTACAAAGGAAGCCCACTCAGCCCTTGTTACCAGAGGAAGTAGGCAGCGGCAATGGTGTTAAGAATACATGTCTCATGTGAAACTAATTGAAATGCTCTGACCGTGCATCTATTATGTGCTATCCGAAGTTGCCAAAAAAGGTTTTTCAAAATGCACAAAAGCCTCCTTCAATTCCTGAACTATTCGTATTTCGGCTTTTGGCGGGACTGTACAAAGCAAAGTAGTTGGCTAAGAACTCATACTTTTTCTCTGCAACTTCATCAAATGCTATCGCAAACTCTTCTATCTTCTCGGGGTCACTGTTGACTTAGTTTAGAATAGCACTATCTTCATTTATTTTGTCCACCACATGATCGAAAATTATGAGTTGCAGAATGCTTCCATGGCAACTACTGCGCGCACACACTCTGTTTTTTTACATTTACACTTTGTTGTAATTCCTCTTTCATGAGACTGTAATTACACGTCCGGTTGCCAGCATCTTGATCTGGCCCGGAGAATTAGAAAATGTTCAACAATTAAGACTTTGATTCAAATTTTGTTTGCCATATCGAGACACCACGTTTTAGTGACACACACTCGTACATACAACACGTCTGCCATCTTGCCTCACACTGACTTTGCAATGCTTACATTCTCATTTTTCATAGTGACGTGATTCATTGCAAAACACATATAAGAAAGTTAGGCCTAACTTAACTGATAGTCAAAATGCATAATTTTTGTTATGGAACAGAGATAATGTCATGTAAACATCTCTCTTAAGCCTATGTGGATCTCAGCAAGCAATTTATCAGGGCCATACTTTCTGCCACTGTGACCAATGCCTCAGAACTAAAGTCAGTTTATCCAGACATGTGCAGTTCATCAGGATGAAGTGTCATGGACAAGGTTGTTAGCACTTCTAGCCTCTGCCACAGATGCTCCCCCCAAGGAAACCCCCTTGGCTGTTCCTCAGGTGGTCAGGTTTACTCTCACCCCTCTGCTGCCTCTCCTCACTTGCTCACCCACGCTGCCCACTGAGAGCAAATATGTAAGCCTGGTATGCGCAGACCTCTCATCTCAGCTTGGTTGTTCCTCTGCTGCTTACCGGCATTAGTGTACAGCTTTCAAGCCACGTGCTCTAGTTATGCTGGTATGAAGTTGCCTCTTATCTTCACAAGTAACCATCCATAGTGCCTCAAGGAATGTTTCACCACACACTGTCATGTGTTGTGATAATGTCTCAGCCACTTTCTCTCTGACTGTATGTAACCACGCCCGCACATGAGGGTACAGGCTGTGTGTATGTGTAAATTGGTTGTGCCAATAAAGCATTTGCACTTAATTTGTGATGTTCTTTCTATCTCTTTTCTATCTCTGTAACCTTATTTGTCCACGTGTGCATAAGACCATTTAAAAGTTCTGGTACAACTGTTCCCCTATCACCCTTCAGGCTTTAATCAAGTGCAGCTTTCCATCTCACTTCTCTCATCTACATTCCCAGCTTTATCCCCATCAGGGCAACCCACAACCCGCATGAAAGTCAGGCCTACTGAAGGTCACCCTGAAGGTAATTGAGCTCCTAATCAACGTGCTCCCCCTGGGGAAAGGAACACTCCCCCCCTTTTTTTTACCCTCCTGTATCCAATAAAGTAAATCCCATTAACAGAGCAGCCACTTCCCAGTGCTCCAAAGGGGGAAAAAAAAAGAAGAGGATGATAATCCCCTTACACCACCTGGTCAGGCACCAAGGGGCAGCATCAGTCGGTACACTTACAGCAGAAGTAGCTTAGCTTGAGGGCATGAGCTTGATTTACTTAATCCTTGTGTTGTGAACAGCACTATCATGATGAGAAGATGCATTGACACTGTCCAGAACTCACTCTCTTTCCTAGTGTAGAAGATGCAGTATAATCTAATGAATTTGACTTAGCCTGGCACAGTGCTCTGTGCTCACCACAAGAGCCACGACGAGCCTATTGTGGCTTTGTATCATCCCAGTACAGTGAGGTGGAAGGGCTGACTTTCTTAAATAGTGTATGTGGCAGAGCAACCTGAGATTCTAGGGGTTAGGTCTAATGTTAATACTTTTATAAAATATTCTTTAAATTATTTGCTGACTGCATGTACACTTGATTCTGTCCTGTGAAAACACAGATTTCAAGGACATGATCCTTTATTCAGTCAAGTTAATTTAAGAGTAGTTTAGTTGTGTGCTCATGTGTGGGTAAACGCTGTTCACGGTAAAGTGAGAACTTTTGAAATCAACCTTTGAAAAATGTCAGTGCTCCTACCTTCGTTCGTTTTTAAAAGGTACACTGACTGGCATGCACCCAATAAAATTTGTAACAACGTTGAAAAGTAGTTGCATGTATTAATATTGAATTTTAATTGTTTGGTATACATTTGTAAATACTGAAATTATTAGTTTTACTTTCTGCTTTTAAAATGCATCTAAGTTTCATAATTAGCAAATTTGGAAAATATTTATTTTTCTAATAATTTAACAGTTTTCCTTGACAGACGCACAAATAAAGTGATCAGACCCATGGCAATGTCAATTTTACATTTACGTGCGTACTTGTAGATCTTAAGGGTGGCTTTCAAAAGTGCTCAGTTTACTGTGAACAGCCTATAACTGAGGTAAACATGACTGATTGTTGTGGTCGATGGCTGCTGACTCGGTTATCTGTGTGTGTAGCCAAGCGGTCGGTGGTGGTTGAGCTGGGCGAGCCATGGGGTAAGACTGTTGTGGAGCGCAGCATGACCTCCCTCAAGTTCTACCACGATTTCAACTGCGAGATCCAGCATTATAGCTACGCCTTCGGCCCTTGTTGGGAGCCAGTCATCGCCCAGTGCAACCTCAGTGAGTGTCTACAATCCCTCATCCTGAACCTTCTTTTCTTCTGTTAAGTTTTCAGCCCACTACATGTGAGCCTTAATTCTCTACTTTATTCCCTAGGAATTTATATACCATGCAAGTTTTTGGCAAATTTTTTATACTTTATTATTGTTTTTGTGAGGAAATGTTATGGTTTTCTAATTACACAATCTTCACAATCACTTAAGAGTTGCACCATAATTGTTAAATGATGAAAAGAAAAAAAAATTATTGCCTGAAAGTTGTGGCCTTTGCTTAGACACTCCCAGCCCTACTAGAACATATAGCAATGCACCCTCCAAAACAAATATAATGGGAGTGGACGAGTTGAAGCCATTTGTGCCATGATGATTTGTAGCCACCTTCTCAAAAAATTACTTCCCCTATTTTTTAGTTTTGCAAAGGGGACCCTATGTGGAGGCGGTTGTCCTCACATAGGCCAGCCAAGAGAGAGAGGAGGCCTCTGTAGTTGGTAGGCATTTACTTCTTTTTTCCTCAGGCATGTAATATGAGGAAGCCTGGCTGCAATGAGCTGTAACCAAGCATATCCGAAGATAGCATACATCTGTCTCCAACCGCCCCACCCAAAGAGGGAGGATGCAAGGACACCTTACTAGTGTCTATGCCTCTCACCAGGTGTGTAAGGGGTGGAAGCAAGGTCACACCTGATTGCTAAGCAACAGCTGAGCAGAAGGAGAGGAGAGCACAAAGAATGCTGTGCTTCTCACACATTTCACTTCCTGTTCACCTCCTGTTATTTAGGGTTATGTGAATGGTCGATTTTGATGTTTAAACATTTTTGAATCAAATAGTAAAATTTTTGAATAACATGTGAATAATTTCGAAGTAGAATAGCTACCAGTAAACATTTGATTTCAGTTATATGTAACAGAAATAAATGTAATTTAACGGATCACACAACAAACCATTCCCCACAAATAATACTTGCATCTTCAAGTGCAGTTTTTTATAACATTATATTCTGCCAAAAAGTATACTGCAAAATGTAACTATTAATAAATAATGCACTTTATATATACAGTAAAACCTTTATATAGTGAACCTCTTTATAATGAAAACCTTGCTATAACAAAATTGATTTTTGGTCCGATCAAAACTGTATATCATACAACACATTTTCTACTTTTTGTAACAAATTATTTTTTTCTCTCCATCACAAAACCTCTTTATAACAAAGACCTAAAAGTCTGATTATATTTACTTGTCTTTAAATGTTACATTTTTTATTTTTTTTACAAATTTTTATGTAGAACTGTAAAAAAACCTTTATTTGTCACATATTTTAGATAAAAAATATAATTCACAAAAGCCTTTATGTTATTTTTAATGCTGTAGAAGTGGTATTGTCTCTTTTTGTATGTACCAATTAATTTTTTCCATAAAAGCTTTTAATACTTTCTTAAAATTTAAAAATTTAAAAATTTTTTGTTTACGTAATGTTGATCCAACAAAATTAGTGGCATGTTTTTTCTATGACAATGATAATTTATTAACAGTGGTCATAACGGTTTACTGTATAAGTGTTCAAATGAAAATCCATTTAATACTTATCTTATATGAACCAATATAAAAGTACCAATGCAATTTAATTTCAGCAGCCATTGGATTAAAAATTTATTGTACAATTAAAAAAGAAACACTTAGTAAATCACCTCTCTATAAAGAACCCCTCTATAACAAACACACAAAACTTTGGTCCCTTCAATTTGGTTATACAGAGGTTTTACTCTGTCTCTTTTTATCTTTTTCTCTTATGCACACAGTGGTCCAATGAAATCTCCTTTTGGCTTCTGTCAGTTCATGTTAGTGGCTTGGCGATCATGGCGAACCCAGGTACAAATTGGCGGTAATAGGCAGTTAATTCAAGAAAACACAGCATTTCAGTTTTGTCAGTTGATGTCTGCCAATTTCTTATTGCTTTGGTCTTCTAGGAGTCGGTTTCGATTCCATGGGCCAACGCTACATGTCCCAAGAAATTTATTTTCTTTTGGAACAGAGAGCACTTCTTAGGAACCAGTTTCAAGTTGGTCTCGGCCACTTTCTAGAATACAGAGTCTGAGCGGGATAGGCGCTTTTCAAAAGTCCTTCCTGTCACATCATCATCATATAGGTGAACCTGACATATATCTAAACGCAAAACTTTTTTCATCATGCATACAAAGGTGGCAGCGGCATTATTAGCCCAAAAGGCATAACTGTGTACTGCCAGGTTCCTTTCCCTTGATCACAAAATGCAGTCTTCTCTTGTTCCTCCACCTCGCACTGCCAGTACCCAGTCTTCATGTCAAAAGTAGAAAACCATTGCGAACCTGCTAGGCTGTCTAATGTGTCATCTATCCTTGGAACCAGATAAGAGTCTTTCTTTGTCACATTATTAAGCTGGCGATAATATACACAAAACCTCAGCGAGCCATTTTTCTCCATAACAAGTACAATGGGTGATGATCATGGACTAACTTATGGTTCTATCACATCTCACTGTTTCAATGCCTTCAGAATTCCCTCAACAGCCTCGTGCAAAGCCAGTGGCAGTCGTCTTGGTGGCTGCTTTATGGGCCTGGCATCTCCTGTATCAATGTGATGGCAGGTCACATTAGTCCTTCCAATGTAATTTGGTCCACATGAGAAGGCATCTCTATTTGTCTGCAGTAATTCAGATATAGCCTTCTTCTGGCACCAGTTAAGATTTTCTTTTGTTCTTACAAGCAGTTCATGTAGTACTTCTGGTAGAGAACATTATGTTTGTTCTACTCTAGAATCTTCTGGAACATTTGGAAGTATTTGTGTGACCTGCTTGCAAACACTTTTCATGGTCCCCTCCTCAAGACAAATGTCACTATTGGACAAATTTATCATTCTAACTGGAAAACTGTCAGAATTAGAAGAGACCTAAGTTCTTGCTACAGTGACAGTGGCAAGACACCAATCCTCTCTGCTGGCTCAATTAGACCCAAACGTCTGACAAACTTTCCTTGGCGTCTACCTGTAATGACAATTTAATTAAAAGTGGGCAGCATAGTGGGTTAACCATATACTACTAGGCAGTTAATTGAGGAGGACAAATCATTCCATGTTGACACCACAAACTCTGTACTGCCTACCCATAGCACACCAATTTGAATATTGATACAGCACCCCAGCCTATGTAGTATATCAAGCCCCAAAAGACATTCATCCTCTATTTCTGCTATGTAAACACTGTGGTATATGCTAAGGTCACCAAGCTTCGAGATCACTTTCTTCTTTCCTATAACTGGTTCGTCTCACCTTTTACTGCAGTCAAATAGCATCGTTCCTTGCTGTCTTCGGCCGATTGCTGGGGAAAAGGACCGAGGATGTCTGGTCTTACTACTGTTATGGTCGCCCCAGTGTCGATGACCATCTGGCAAGGAACATCATTCAGACTCCCCTCCACCAATATTTCATCTCAATCCTGTTTCACCGACCGTACATGTAAGAACATTGAGGCCTTCCCTCCAGCACTCATCGATGTTTGCCCCCTAAGATTGGTGTTTACAATTTTTCCAAATGTGCTATATTCTTACCTTTTTCTTACTACCTCTTTTCTCACTGCTGCTGTTGCTGCTGCTGTTTTGGGCAGTATGCTTACAGGAGCCCCGGCTGTCCACATGACCAACTTTCAGGCTTTAGGTTGAGGGTGGCGAGGCTCTGTAGGACGGACCCTGGATCCAATGTCCCTCATAGTCATCTGCAACTCCTTCAGTGACTTCGTTATTTTGTCTTCAACATCATCATTCAGTGTCACTGCTCGTACAGGACATCGGGTTGCAGCCCCCTTGTCTTGCTAACTCCACCTCCAGTGCTTGGGCCAGGGCGTCCTGCATGTTATAGGGTGCAGTCAGACGTACCGCTTGCCATACGTATGTATTGACAATGACATTGATGAAGAAGACGACTGCGATGATGTTGCGTGCCTTCTAAGAGCACCCTTATAGAGATAGATAGTTAAGACAACCGCACAATGTCTTGCCATTGATCTTGCAGAGGCTCCCCTGTTCACTAGATGCAGCTTCGTAGTTCGGCATGGTGGGCATGTCGCAGGTATATGTCCCAAACTGTAGTTCCAAGGCTAACACCAGTGTGGGGTACTCTAGTCGATGTCACTCTGGCAGAGATTGTAGTATGCTGAGTGCAGGGCATCTCATTACAGCCTCAAGATAGTAAGCCCGCTGCTCGGCTGACCAGTCATTCAGGGTGGCAATTATTTCAAACTGGTGTTAGTACTTCTGCCAAGAAGTCTGGCCATCGTAAGAGGCTGGCTTAATTAAGACCCCCTTCCCCACTCCTGGATGTGCGACACCAATGCTGCAGAACTGCTGACTAATCCTTTGTGGTTGCTGCGTTGGTTACAACTTGTACTGCTTCCTCACTTTTCTCGGCTTGCGATGATGTGATAGTAGAATTCCACTGCTGCATAAATTCCTACCATTCCTTCGTCGCACTTATTTCTGGTTTTGCTTCATTCTCGACACTATCCATTCTCCCACTGATAGTGTCTATCCTGTCGTTTACATTGTTCACTATTTCATTTACATTGTCCATTCTCGTGTTCACTAACTATTCCAAGATTTAGGGATTTAATTCCTCTTCCAGGCAGGGCGGTAAAGGAACAACAGTAAAGGGTACTAGGTCCCCTGGCGCTACCCAGGGGTCCTTTAACAAACATGCAGATGCTGCTGCAGTTGATGGATCTGAATGACAGCCAGGCGGGATGGGCTAGCCATCCCTAACCTGGGCTTGAATAATGATAAACCAATGGCAGGATAAGAGCCCTACATGGGCTTGTACTTCCCCCTTGCAGAGGGATTAGCATCCCAGTGATGATGAACGGTAGCGTTGTTTATTCTGCTATGCCAATAAGTAGGCTTAGTGTTTAAATTGCCCACAATTATAAAGAGGTAAGGCTGTGCTATTAATATATCTAAATAAAAGACTTAACATTTTTGTTTAGTGATATGTACTCTGAGATCAATGTTACATGACCAGAATTTGTATTTATATTAATTGTGGTGGTTTCAATGTGTTCAGATTTTGGGTCTTAATTTATATTGAGTTGAATTTTATTATGATCAAGAATTAAGAGTTCTGGCCATGACCTTCAAGTTTACAATGTTTAATTTTCTGAGCATCCTTAATAGACGCATACTCTCACCAATTTTTTAAATCTTCATTTTTAGTATTATATTGCTATAAAATTGCCCCATTCTATTACTAGCCTGTTTTTTATTTCTGGGATAACTGAAATTTTAAAAAGATGAATTTGATGTGTTACGTTTAAAAAATAAAATATTGAATTCATTACCGTTATTAAAAAATACACTGATAGGAAATCTGCAAAGTATGGGTTATTTAATTCAGAAAAAAAAATTAATTCTTCTGAATATACATGCTTTCAAAAACAAAATTATGTTGGACGAGCATCTTGACGCAGTGGATGCTGTCTCATGCAAATGCAGAAAACGATGGAATAAAAAAATGGTTAGACTTTTGTTGCTACTCTACCACATCTTGGGGAGCACCTTTGCGAACGCCAAAATTTATCTGAAGCCAGGCATCAGGCAAGACACCCTAACGCCACGAGCAGGAACGTGGAAAAGCCTCAACAAGGCATCGTTAAATCCCTTCCAACCGCTAAAGTCAACTCACAAAAAAAAAAAAAACAGGAAAAGTAATATACCAGGAAGAAATAACAATTTAACGAGATTGGGGCATAAAAAAAATATAAAAGGAACCTACCACATGCGGTAAAAACTGGATGATTAGTCCAGGTTGAGTAGATAAAGAGAGTGTTTCAAATAAATATATGACATTAATCTTAACAAACAAGAAGAAAGAGGAAGAGCACGCTCCAAGAGTAGCAGTCAATATCTCAAATATAAAGTCTCTTGACGCAAGACCAGTAACAATGAAGAGTATTTTGTCATTTTTCGAAAATATGATTAATACTTAAAAAACTGAATTGTAAATTACAGAAAAGCCAAAATATATTTTCCGTATCATATTTTACACAGTTATTTTCGTTTCAAGAACAATTTGGTAAAATACTTTCAGCCTGATCAGATCATAATTTAGCATTGGTCAGTAATAAATTTAAAATAACATCTTGACAAGAATATTGAAATATTGCTGGTGAAGTGCACAAATTTACCAGAATGGTGACTGTTACATTAAATAAGAGTGATCATACATGAAAATACATTTGTAAACAAAATGGTAGGTGTTGAAAAAGAAACTGCTTCACCATTAAAAAAATGGGGGTGCGTGTACTTATGTTTGCACGTTAGAAGTTATACTTCTTTGGCATGACTAAAATAAAATTTTTGCACATAACCTCAAATACTTGAAAACACTATCAAAATTTTATTATACAATGATATGCACATAACCTCAAATGCTGGTTGCTAAGTAACAGCATGTATTGTCTGCTTGATTGCAATGTTCACTGTCAAATTTCGTTACACTGTGTGCGCTCAACTTCCATTGCACACTAAACTTTTACCCTCAACATGCCAAAAGAGTGGGTTCAAAGTAAAGTAACATACATAAATTTGTGTAATTTTCAATGAATATGAGATACACACTCCATATCAGTATTGAAAATAACGAAGAATTATTGGTAGTAGACCATGTGTACTTTTGCATATTTTTATGGTTCTTTGTAGGGGTATCTGTTTTTCGCGAAAAGATTCCATGGCTAGTTCCACTCCAAAACACTTTATCTGAGATCCACTCTCATGATTGGATAATTTTAAGTGTCACACGTCTTAATCATCTGCCCGCCAATCAGAGTCATTCGGTAGAGGAGTACGTTAATTCTAATGTGCTTATTCAGTCTTCTCACGAAGAAACAAGGCCAATAACCAAAGTAATCTGTGTGTGTGCACATAGAATATTGAAGTATAGCCTATGCGGAAATTTACTTGCAAAAAACAGGTGGCCCTAGTTATTTGTAATTCTTGATGAATGTTCAATTACAGTCAAAACTCAAAATTACAACCTTTCATGGTTCCCAAGAAAATGATTGGAACTTTGAAGGTGTAATTTTATTTTGGTCCAGCTCCACAGTCTATATGCAATTATTTCATTTAAATTGTACCTAGACTGTTTTTGCACAGTTTTAGTAGCAAAATTGTATTTTATATGTTTTAAATACAGTTAAATGGTTTAAGTGATTTGACTGAAAATATCTACATGCTTGTAAGATTAAATTTGTCTTATTTTAATTGAGTTTGACCCATAAAAATTAAAAATTGCATCCGTGTTTAATCGTTTCTAGAACAAAAATAACATGTTTTAATGAGGTAGTAATTTATTTTGATATTTTTAAGTCTTCAAGGAGAAATTATACCCTTGCCAAACATATAGGGCTTTCCTGTCGCCGAAAAACCTTAACACAGCGCGCCAAGCAGCATTTAGTGAGCAAGAGTCTGACCTTGACGAGGGGAAAGTNCCAAGGTGAATGACGAGGGGAAAGTTGCAGGTTATCCCTCCTTCCGGTGACATTGAAGCTGCTCACACACCTGGCTGTATCAATACTGTTTTCTTTCTGCCTCAGTTTCATTTTACTTCCATTCTCTTATAGAACAGAGAAATTGCGTCTAGCAATTAAAGTGCAAACTGCTTCGTGTAAATGTGCCTGTTTTTGGTGTTGGCAGAATAGTTTACAGTTATTAATTATTTTGGTATTTATTTTGATTAAGTGTAGTTGATTCTATGTGCCTTTTTAAGTGTGCCAACAGTGCAATGTAATATCAGTACACTGCTTTGTAAAATAGTCTGATCAGCTTTTGAAGGACAGCAAATACATATTTACGTTCCCAAGCTTTGGGAAATATGAATGATTCTGCAAATAAATTATTTCATATTGTTGGCAGACAAACATAATTTTAGAGAGGTAATCATTCACGGATTTTCATACATCCCTTGTTCAAAGGGGGCCGCAATAATTATTACTATTGTAAAACAACTCAAATTAAGAGCTCGAGCTTAACTTGAAGTTCTGCAACTTTTCAGTAGGCTTGCTCGGGCTTGACTTGAACCACAAATCCTTGGCTTGCAGTCCTACTGTTAAGTGAACAAGTTAGGGTGGAAAATATGTGAAATCATGTTTCTCTCCTTCCCCTCCTCCCTCAACTTCATTTGAAAATTTTTATTTGGATAACCATAAATATTAATCCTGTGTCTCCTATTAAAACTGTTAGTGTTTTATTTTGAAACTTTATAGGCTGGTCTTCAAAGACCACAAAACCACCACCAAAATATTTGTCAGCATTGACCATAAAATACAGAGGTATATATATGGCACAAGTAAGCACAAAACCAACCAAGCAACAACGAAACCAACAAAACTATCTGTCTACACACACACACAGACACACAGACACACGGACACACACACACAAAACTAATTTGATGCGCCACCACCAGGAATACATGTAGCACCAAATTTAAACACACCCTTCTACAACAACTATCACACAACATTCCGTCCACCAAAAATGTCACATATTTTGTATCCACTAAGTAAGTGGCAGTGCACACAATTTTGTAGCCGGTCTCTTGAATACATCTTTTGCAGTGCGCACAGTAACCACTCTTAGTGACTCCATCAGTGCGAGGATGCAATTCCATGAACGTCCGGCTGCACCACTGAAGAGAAGGCAGCCAGTCCTTCCGCACCAGTACCACGGAGCCTTGCTGGTTGGGTGTTGCTGGCTTTCACTTTTGGCACTGCTTAAGTGTGTGCAGATAGTCTTTTTGTCAGCGCTTCAGAAAATCCTGAATCATGCTCTCTGTAAGTTGGGTTCAGGCACTGCTGTCAGGTGCTCCCAAGTCAGGAAATGCCCTGGAGTGTGTTTCGACAAATCATGGACGTCTGAAATCATGAGACACATTGGTCGGGAATTAAGAACTGCCTCCACCTGCACTAGCACAAGTGCTACAAGTTTGTGAATGATGTTCTCCTGATGGGTTGATGATGAGAGCATGTTGTATATTTCTGCCAGCTGATACGAAGCCCCCACAAAATTAGTGCCACAATCACTATATAATATTTGGCAGCATCAGCCTTGTCGACCCACAAATCTCTTGTAAGCTGCTATGAAGATGTCCATGGATAGGTCTGATGCAAGTTCCAAGTGTACAGTCTTTGTCATACAACACATAAATAAACAATTGTAGGCTTTGTGGCATCTTGCATTTCAATTTCGAGACATTCGGATGAACAAAGGTTTCACATAATCCATTTTACATGTGTAAAAGGGCATGATCTGATGTACTCTGGTAGTGGGAAGGTTGTCCATTAGCAGAAAGTTTTGAGGTGGCTTGGTACACAGCAATGGTGCCATGAGGCAACCGTTTGACTGATTTCTTCTTTATCTCTAAAAATCCAAAAAATTTTTATTTTTAATACCTGAAGGGATTGGATGCCAAAGTGGTGGTTCATATTAACAACAGTCTTGTAAACCTGTATTTTCCGTGGAGCAGTACAGGATGTTCTGTGTCAAACGGCAGGTTTCCTTGCTCCAGGCGACTGTCCACCCTGAGCACTCCATCAGGGTTCACAAGTGTGGACAGTTTCCGTCATGTGTCTGCGCTTGGATCTGTTCATGCTCAGTCATTCCGGTCATCTTGTCTGAGATTTTATCGACAAAATAACTTGTTTCACCCCAAAAATCATTTCAGAAAATTATTTTACCCAGAAATAACTTTTTATCACCACTGCTGTCCCGATAGAGTCCTCAATTGAGCCTCTTAATTCTCGGAGCTGTAAAAGTAGATTTGAGTCTCCAAGTCAGGTCCAGTGGATCGGGGTGGATCAGTGGACATGGCCCTCCCTCACCCCACCACTATCCATGCCCATGTCCTTAACCCCGGTGACCTTTAACCTTGAAAATCAGAAGAAGNTGGAGCTGTAAAAGTATATTTGAGTCTCCAAGTCAGGTCCAGTGGACATGGCCCTCCCTCACCCCACCACTATCCATGCCC
This sequence comes from Clitarchus hookeri, assembly GCA_002778355.1. Classification (NCBI taxonomy): domain Eukaryota; kingdom Metazoa; phylum Arthropoda; class Insecta; order Phasmatodea; family Phasmatidae; genus Clitarchus; species Clitarchus hookeri. The sequence goes on from NQII01000372.1 coordinate 1,302,279, forward strand.
ATGTCCTTAACCCCGGTGACCTTTAACCTTGAAAATCAGAAGAAGTCCCAAAAAAATTCTAATAAAATTTAATTATAAATTTATTTTGAAAAAAAAAAAAACTTACATTTCTATAGGTCCTTCCAGCACCATCTCCAGCAGACGACTGATCCCTCTTCCAATCAGTTACATTGTCTTAGCATCCCCCCCTTACCCATCTCGCAGGGACCATGGTGACTGTTCACCTCCCACTAAGGCAAACCGGGTTCAATTCCCGGCCAAGTCACTCCCAGATTTTTGCATGTTGGAATTGTGCCGGATGATGCCGGTTGGCAGGTTTTCTCTGGGATCCCCGTTTTCCCACTCTTGCACTGCAGCATTTCTCCATTCTCACCTCATTTCACCCTCATCGGCTGTCAAGACCTCGTTGTTAAGAGCCGCCCAAATCTCTCAACTGAATTCAACCCACGCCGCACCATGTTCACCTCACCCCCTCCCAAACCCACTCATAATCATAAAATATCAAGAAAAATCGTAAAAAAAATTTTTTAAATGCTATTAATCGAGAAACGTATTATGTCGACAACCTCACACTTCCCCCCAACCTTCCATTTACACCACCACCACCCATCTGATAAAATTTTTTTAAAAATTATTTACAAAAAGTTGAAGAAGGAAAATTTTTTTTAATGAGGAACATAAAACATTACCTCACCCTTCCCCCGCTTTATCCCAACACCCTAACAACACCACCTACCCCTCATCTACCAAACTCCCAATTATAAAAAAATTGAGAAAAATTGCAAAAAGTTAAAAAAATTATTCCAAATATCAAGAAAAAAATTGCATTAATGACTCTGACTACTATTTTGTATGCCAGTGACCTTGACCTTAACCCCAATAACCTTGCGGATTAAAAATTGAGAAACCATTATAAAAAATTGAATAAATTCATAAACATTGACGATTATATTATGTTACTGACAGTGACCACCATTTTGAATGTTGGTGACTTTAACCTTGAACTCAAAGTCACAAATTTTTCAAAAAATAAAAAAAAATGTTTTTAAAACTAGAAAAAAATTATAAATAAAAAAAAAATTGTAAATAATATTTAAATACTTACATGCAGGAGGTTTGAGGCTTGATGACAGTTGGAGCGATCAGTAACAAAGCTCCCAGCATGAAGACTAGCAAATGACTGGCACCCCCCACCACCAACCCCTCCACGTTTTATTCACTAATTACTCATGTTTGCTTGACCCCCTCTACCACCATCACACCAAGGCAACCCCCCTTCTCTCTCTCCAATAAATTTAGCTTGTTCTTCATTGGGTATTTTTTTGTTTACCTCTTGCAGCACTTTTATATACAATTGACTAACTAGTCGACTCCCCATCCACCCACTACTACCCCCTATAATGATTCATGGGTTTACATCAAACCTTATTACTCACATTTGCTCAATCCCCGCCCCTTTATCTCCTTTCCACCATTTACACACTACAGCTTGACCACCGACACTACTACCAGGCTGCGCTGGCGAATTCATGATATCACATTGGTCGCTCATGACTGGTTGTTGGTCGCATGTTAATTCTTTCTCTGCAAGTAATTAATGTAGCCAAAGGTGTACCACATCACATTTCTTCGTTTGATGCGGAAGATGACAGATCACACACACTTCCTTGACGTTTTCAGCATTCAGTCTGGTAAGTTATTTTTTTTTGTGTTAATCACTTCCATAAAATTTTTAAGGTATTGTCAAGTGTGCTCGTAATTTAATTACACATACATTTCCCCACCAAAGTAAAAACTCTGCCTAACATTTTGAATACCAGTTTGGACCAGTAGCTATTGGAGTGTACATATAAAGATGAAGTGTTTGTTTAAATAAAATAACCAACATCCCAATTTTATCTTTGATGATACCTATGTTGACTCCAGCTGACTAGCTGGACTCCGTGCTATTCGCAAACTGTTTAGGTAAAACCCTTGAGACTTGGAATGTATGAGGGCAGCTAGGGTGATAGACAATCTTATCTCCCATGCTCTTCTTGATCATCAATCCATCAATTGTCCAATCATTCCACCAATCTTTTAATCAATACATCAATTTTCTATCACTATTTCACAATCTTTCCATCTATCTTCCAATCTTTCGTACAATCTCACAATTGCTCTGCATCCAGTACCGTACGCTCCACAATTGCTTAGCCTACTTCGCAATCAGCACTGTACACTCCACAATCACTTCACAATCTCTCGTCAATCAGCACCACATTCACCGCAATCAACACTGCACACACTGCAGTCAGCACCGCACGCATCACAATCAGCACCACAATCCTCCTCACCAATCCTTCATTCATCTCAATCCCTCGATTGATCCTTTGATTAATCCTTTGGTTTGTCATCTGTCCCCACGCATAAGTATAGAAATTACATTCATTTACCAACTGTATCCAAATTTTTACATGCTGACTGAATTAATGTTTTGTATGCAGTCCACTATACATGCATTTTTTATACTTAGTCTTCATTAATAATCTGTGTGTGGATCTTTACCTTTTTAGTTGAGTGCTCAAAGCACCACCTTAAAGTTATAAGGGATTAAAGGATACAGCACAAAAAAAAAATTTTAACACAATTATTTTCATTTAAAACTGTTATACATNCAGCACCGCACGCATCACAATCAGCACCACAATCCTCCTCACCAATCCTTCATTCATCTCAATCCCTCGATTGATTCCTTTGATTAATCCTTTGGTTTGTCATCTGTCCCCACGCATAAGTATAGAAATTACATTCATTTACCAACTGTATCCAAATTTTTACATGCTGACTGAATTAATGTTTTGTATGCAGTCCACTATACATGCATTAGTTATAAGGGATTAAAGGATACAGCACAAAAAAAAAATTTTAACACAATTATTTTCATTTAAAACTGTTATACATNAGTTATAAGGGATTAAAGGATACAGCACAAAAAAAAAATTTTAACACAATTATTTTCATTTAAAACTGTTATACATATTGTTACACATTGCAATGTCAGAAGGAAGTAGTTCATCACGTCATGAAATATAATCCCTGACTTTCAGTTCACTAATGATTGAAGATATCTCTTTAATGTGCCAGAAATCTCCATCTTTTTGCAATACGGGAAATATGTAGCCAGTGTTCTCAGCATCTTCTGCCTTCTTTAGGTTGCTCATGGCAGCAAATGTGGTAGAGGGGTGTGTCAGAGCATTGAGAAAATCACAATTATCTTCAGCACCACATCACTGTTTCATGTTCATTTTCATCAATGCTGTCTTAATGCTCATCTTCACTCATGAGAATAGGACTCTTTGTACAGATGGTTCTCTCATATTGCTGAGCATTTTGACTGAAGGTGAAAACCTGATCGCAGAATTTACACCGACAACAACCAGGCAATGATGATGCAGGTCCCAGTTCCATGTTCATTGAAGTAAAAGGCAGGCCTTCACATTCACAATTCATCTTCGTGGTATGACAAGAGAGCACTTCCAAATCGAAGCTCACCTCACGGTGTCAGAATGACAAGTTCCATTTTTTTAATGAAAAGCAATTCTTTTTACAGTAAAGAGTCTAGTTTGTGCCCACAGAAGTCCTTCTGCAATATAGGTTTTTTAAATAAAAAAGATAGGGTTGCACTCTGAGAAAACCCACATATGTGTTTGCATCAAGAGTAATATATAATTGTAATACACGCAGATACTTACATAACGATATTATTTTAATATGCTTGTAGGCATATGTATATATATATCTAAAAATATAAAAATTTTTTTCAATTTTTTCCGTTTATAATTATGTATAGTCTTATCTGATATATATATATGTATATATAAATATATATGTGTTTGTGTGTGTGTGCGCGTGTGATAATATCTATGTGCATTCCAATTATCTCTTACTCCTGACTTGAACACATATGTGGGTTTTCTCAGTGTGCTGCGCTACTTTTTTGTAAAAAATATTTATTGTAGAAGGTCTTTTGTGGACACAAGCTAGGCTCTTTACTGTAAAAAGAATCACTTTTATATAGAAAAATGGTACTTGTTCTGACACTGTGAGGTAAACATCGATTTGGAAGCAACAGAGATGAGTTATGAATATGACGGCCTGACTTTGACTTCAACAAACATGGAGCCGGGACCTGCATCATCGTTGCCTGTTTGTTGTCACTGTCAATTCTGGTATTAAATTTTCATCTTCAGTCAAAATGCTTGGTGACATGTGAGAACTATCTATATGAAGAGTCCTCTTTTCTCATGAGTAAAGATGAGCATCAAGACAGCATTGATGATAATGATCATGAAGACAGTGATGTTGTTGAAGATGATGGCAAATTTCTCGAAGCTCTGACACACCCCTCTACCACATTTGCTGCAACGAGCAACATGAAGAAGGCAGAAGATGCTGAGAACACTGGATACATATTTCCTGAACACTCTAATGAAATGGTTGATAGACTCAAGACATTTTATCATTTTGCAACAAGATGGAGATTTCTGGCACATTAACGAGATATCTTCAATCATTAGTGAACTGAAGATCAGGGATTATATTGTATGATGTGATGTACTGTTTTTTTCTGAAATTATGTCTAAAAATAAGGAAAAAATTAAAAATAAAATAATTCTGTTTTAATTTTTTTTGTGCTGTATCCATTAATCCNTGAAGATCAGGGATTATATTGTATGATGTGATGTACTGTTTTTTTCTGAAATTATGTCTAAAAATAAGGAAAAAATAAAAAATAAAATAATTCTGTTTTAATTTTTTTTTGTGCTGTATCCATTAATTCNTGTTTTTTTCTGAAATTATGTCTAAAAATAAGGAAAAAATTAAAAATAAAATAATTCTGTTTTAATTTTTTTTGTGCTGTATCCATTAATCCCTCATAACTTCAAAGTGATGCTGTGAGCATTCAACTTAAAAGGTATGGATCCACTATGGGCCACGAAGCAGTGGGCAGCTGCATTTGAGACAAGTTTTCATTGACTTTGTGCAGGATAAAGGTATCCAACTGAAACTTTGGAGTCGATTGACCAACTGGCCACAGTAAGCATTTTGTGATTTCCGTAGACACACTGACACTACCGAGAGATAAACTTTGAACAGGCAGCGAGTCCTTTCAACGTGCTAAACAAACCTGCTGGCAACAGTGCTAACTGATGAAGCTCACTTGATTTGCAGAGTCTAAAAGTGCGCTCACTGTCTGAAAACCACCGGAAGAATTCAGAATATCCACAAGCACAGTTGACAACAATACTGTTGATGGGACAGCCCCATGGAGTGATGCGAGACTGGCATCTATTGCAGTGTTTGCATCAGTAGTAGCATCTTCCTCGTGGTCGCTATCTGTTACCGGCATGAATGGGGACTCAGCTTGTTTGATGTTTGGCATTACATGACTGGAAAAACTCAATTAGATAAGCTGGTAGCCTCCCAATGGCCAGATCGGAGGTAATTCAAGCATTGATAGAGCCATTTAGCAATTTCAAATTTCTCACTTGGTACCTTACCAAAGAACACTTAGCTCTTAAAGACAGTATAGTCATTTCGACACAGTACACATTTAGCATTTGTGGCAGCATTGCCCATAAAAGTAACAGAGTGGTTGGGTTTAGTGATAATTCAGGTGGTTACAGTTTACTTATATGGTGGTGGCTTGTAGAAAGCCTCAAACTCTGAGCTTCTGCTGTGGTTTACCAAGAACTTAGTGAAATCATCCAGACATGGAATGTCACACTCACAGATCATGAGCTCTCATTGTATTCGTAGTTTGGAGTTCATTTTCCTCTTCAGAATGTGTACCAGCAAAGGATGCCACTTTTTCATATGTTTTTAATGCCCCCAAGTTCTCTGAGAGGCATGCCAGTATTCCCCTAAGAAAAGAGCGTGAGTTTATTCGCACCTCAGTAGACTGTATNAGAAAGCCTCAAACTCTGAGCTTCTGCTGTGGTTTACCAAGAACTTAGTGAAATCATCCAGACATGGAATGTCACGCTCACAGATCATGAGCTCTCATTGTATTCGTAGTTTGGAGTTCATTTTTCTCTTCAGAATGTGTACCAGCAAAGGATGCCACTTTTTCATATGTTTTTAATGCCGCCAAGTTCTCTGAGAGGCATGCCAGTATTCCCCTAAGAAAAGAGCGTGAGTTTATTCGCACCTCAGTAGACTGTATGATAGCTTGAATGTGGTAGCTCATAATAAGGCGCTTATTACTCTTACACTTTTCCAGTAATGACTACGTGACTTCATAGTTGGCATCTTAGAGAGTTAAGGACTGAGTAAGTGATTGCAGACACACCCTCGAATGTTACTTTCAAGTATAACATAAGTTCAGCATTTGAAAGCTGTTTATTTTTGATGACCAGTACAAACTGTAAAGAGGTTAGAAAAGTTCATCCAGTCTCAGGGATGACCCAAGAATGTAGGTAGCTAAATTTGTGATAGTGCTACATGGCTGGCTGGTTCATTTGAAGTATGATCAAACGTACGTGATTGCAGCATAGGTGTAATGTTCAACAGATCATGGTCTGCCATCACTTGGACATAGTGGTTGTCAAAATCTTCAGGATGATGAGCTAAATTTTACTGCAGATGATCTTAGTCATATTAATTTTTCAATGTGCCGAAATCACAACATGTTGGGATGAGTTGTCCAATTTTCACATTTTTTTCTTGTATTCTGCCACTCAGTTGAGCGTATACCACACTGTATTTTCGGCATGCTTTAACCTCNTTTTCACATTTTTTTCTTGTATTCTGCCACTCAGTTGAGCGTATACCACACTGTATTTTCGGCATGCTTTAACCTCAACTGACACAACTCCGCCTTGTCTACCAATTATTACACTAAACTGTTATGATGCACACAACTATAAAAAAAATATTTCTGAGTACTATACTACACTACAAGATTTGGAAACCATCAAGATTCTCCACAAAATGTGACCTTATTAACTTAGTATATCCGACATAACCGTGACCTGGTACCTTGTATTGTTATAATATCTGGCCCGGAGGACCAATGTTTCGTTTAGACCACAGAAAACAATCTAAACATGTATTGACCTAAACATGTACATAAATATGTGGCATGAGTCAACACAAAGCCAACTGAGCAACAACAATGAATACAGTAAAAATGGCCACCCAAGTGCTCATAAAAAATTAGTTTGATGCACCATTACTAGGAGTAGGCTCCTACATATGGTGCATAAATTTAAACACTTCCTTCTACAACTCCTGTCACCTAAAATTTAGTATTTTTGTAGATGTGTGCAATGCTTTGGAAAATTGAAGTCGAATCGAAGGCTTTTTCCTCCATCTTCGACTTTGGGCATAACCAAAAANGTGTGCAATGCTTTGGAAAATTGAAGTCGAATCGAAGGCTTTTTCCTCCATCTTCGACTTTGGGCATAACCAAAAACTTTGAAGATTCCAAAAAAATTTTTATGAGGAATGGGATTGGCAAACTTAAATATTTCATAATGTCATCCCANAAAACTTTGAAGATTCCAAAAAAATTTTTATGAGGAATGGGATTGGCAAACTTAAATATTTCATAATGTCATCCCATTTCATGCATAGAAATTACTTTAGCTCGCCTGTGGTATAACAGTGAATACCATAAGTGAATTATTAATCCCTTATAGAATTACATTAAATTATTTGTTTATGGTAATGCATTGCAACAATAATTGTAACAATTATTTTCTTAAACCTAAAATAAAAAAAACATAAAATNTTTGTTTATGGTAATGCATTGCAACAATAATTGTAACAATTATTTTCTTAAACCTAAAATAAAAAAAACATAAAATTTTTTTGTTGATTGTCTTAGTAAATTTGCACATCAAATTTATTTTGAATATATGTAATCATTTGGCTCACAACAAAACCAGTATTTAAAGTTTTTTTTGTGGAACTTCTCTGAATCCATAGGACATACTATTAACATGGTATTATCTTTGTAGTTCTAGATGAAAAACGACACACACAATTTATNTCTGAATCCATAGGACATACTATTAACATGGTATTATCTTTGTAGTTCTAGATGAAAAACGACACACACAATTTATTTTCCATCGCAATTAACATAAAGTGCTGCAAGATAATCATATGGACTTAAAATACATACTTTCAGGCATTCAAGAATACTTGCTTTTAGCCTCACACACTGTTGTACGTATTACTTGCAAACAAACATATTCCTCTTTCCTGCACGCCATATCAAACCTTTTTATGTTTACTACAAATATGATATGTATGTTTGTGCAAGACTATGCATAACATGAGAAAATGAGTGATAAATATGATGGTGCCACAAAAGATGCCAATGTACCATGTTTTGAGAAACCTGCAGGTCTTTCACTCAGAACAGAGAAACACAGATGTGCACATGCAAAACTTGCAAGCATGTGTTATGTACACCATAAAGTAAGATATATAATATTTTTTATTACTTATGATAACTGTAATAATTTTTAAGTTAATTAACAAAAAATTAGAATTTTCCTGAGTAAAAATTTTTAAAGATGTTATTTTGGCATTTTAAATTTTTGTGAATCATTACCACATTGTCACATTTTTATGTTCAATCAGTAAAACAGTAATTAATTTTATATAGTATCTGTGAAATTTTCTACTAGTTTGAAAAAAATTTGATTGATCTTGGACTTTGATTTTGTCTTTGGCGAAGACTTAGGTCTTTGTCTTCAACATAGATTCAAAATGAAAATAATTGTCTTAACACACTCCTCATAAACACATACATTTTTGCCTTGTCACAGGCAACAGATGTAGAATGGATGGAGACAAGTGGCGTGTGGTAGCAATTGTAATTGTGGTTGCAGGCTTTGAGAGGATCTCGGCACCAAGCCAGGACCCCAGTCTACCACTGCCATTCTGGGACAAAATGCGACTAATGTTCCACGGCCGGCTGACCATGCTGGTGCGGCAAATGACAGTGCTGCTGCATGCTTCGCTCGACCCATACAACACCACCGAGGAGATGGAGCTCACCTGGAGCCACGTTGCCATGGACTGGACCAATGGTGACTGTGGCTGCTGCCTTTGTCTCTGCTACCATCCCCATTTCCTCTTTCCCAAGCTTACCTCTGTGTAACATCAGCCTGAAGATAAAATGGGATTATAGTGGTTGCATGGCTACCCATACCAGCTTCCTCCCTAGGTGATATGGGTTCAAATCCCCACAAAGTCACACCTGAATTTTTGTATGTTGGAAATGTGGTAGATGATGCTGCTGCTGCTTCCAGAAGGTTTTCCCAGGGTAATGCTGCATTCTGCACCCTTGCATTCTGTAGCAACTTCATCTCACTTGACTCATGCCTGGAGAATGGATGAGGTGAGACCAAGTGTGAAAGGAGAGATGGCAGTTCAGCGAGAAGGGGAGCTGGAGTGTTGCGAGGAAACTCAGTGTGCCATCTGCTATGCCTACAGTGTTTCCTACTTGGAATAATCCAGACTCAGATCTACTGGAATGACCAGGGTAACAGGCCAGCGAGCTATTCATATTGTAATCATGGCCAACTTATTTTCACTTCAGTCTACAAGGAAAATTATATTTGTTGCAAATTATTTGAATATAATGCACTTCTACTGGAGCAGAATCATTGACACTGTTATTGGTTTAAATTTACTTCAGTGTAAGTNGTTAAATTTTAGTAGGAATTGATATTGTCACTGTATAAAATGTATTGTTGAAGTCAAAGGCATACGTTAAATATAATGCACTTCTACTGGAGCAAAATCATTGACACTGTTATTGGTTTAAATTTACTTCAGTGTAAGTGCTATATTTTGGGAACTGCAATCTGTTCCCATCTTCAAGAACACAGTCTGAGAGGCACCTCCAGACTGACTGATAGGTGTCTCTCAGACTGTGCCTGAAGACGGGAGCAGAGTGCAGTTCCAGAAACGTTGCACCTGTTGTTGAAGGAAGCTTGCTATTTTTGTTTGCATTGTTGTTGTCATGTCATTCATATTTACAACTGTTCCAGCCATTATGTTTGCTTGTGATGTGTTCATTGTTTGTCCATTTTTGGTAATATTCTTCATATGCCATACTTTTTGTTTGTCTGTTTATCCACCAATTCTGGTTGTGTTGTTTTGTTTTTCTGATGTCACGATCACAACACTTTTTTCTAAGTTGGATGCAAGGCTCTTGAATGGGGTCTGTGTACGTCATAATTCTGGAAACCCAACATTTACCAGTTTAGCTGAATTGGATCTCCAGGACATTATTTGTTGGAAGACAGTGCCAGTACATGAAGGAGTTATTAATCAAACTGCTGTAATTTAGCTTCTGACACATTTCCTACTTGTTTTCTATCTATCTAACAACTTACATAGCAAGCTGAACTAATTCCTATGCTATCACACAACACACTCACTCATGGATAGGGCAGGTTCACACGGTGAGACGGAGGCTCTCAGTGAATATGACATTGCAAGGGACAGCATCACACACAGAATCTTTGGCACTAAGCAGGTGAGGAATTACTGAAGTAAGCACCTCACACAGGGTCTTTCTTCTGTGGGGCCGGCCAGCTGAAGGTGGGTGGTTGGCGCCACAGTCTCTCATGGTAAGCTCACCAGGGTTGCATTCTACGCTGTGGCAGAACGTATTGTGGCACAGCTGGCGGCGGAGGCTGGACTGGGTTAGTGGACCAGGGTCAGCGACCCGCGGCACGAAGGTCTCAATCTCAACTCACGGGTGACTGCGGGAGGGAAAGCCATCACTTCCCCTCTCGGAGGACGATCGGCAGGCTGGTTCCTTGCTCCTGTGGCAGCTGGTGTGGAGGGTGGAGTCTGTGCTGGAGGTGACAGCTCTCGCTGCTCCCTACCTGCTGATTGACCGATCAGGGGAATGTGCTACTTGGAATTTGGTTCTTAAATTCTTGTTGGTGAATATAAAGTTTTGGGTGAGTTCCCCTTCGGTGGGAAGGCAGGCCTTTTTCCGGGCCATAAAGATAGTAGTGTTCCTTGCAGGCTAGATCTGTTCCCAGAACTCCCGGGATATGACTTGCTTCTGAATGAAGTTGGCGTTGACGACTGTATCTAGGGTCACCAGGACTTAATTTGCTCCAGTGAGCACTGTGATGCGGGATGGGTCTCGTATGACCACTTTCTTTTGTATAACTGAACCATGCAGGGCCTCCCCTGCTTCAGCGATTAGGAGTTTGACACCTTTCTCATGTTCGTTGTAGCTAGTGGATCCCATTTGCCTGCCCTGTTTCTTCTGTTGCAGCACTGGGCAATCCCTTTGGAAGTGCCTCGCGAGGCTGTGCCAGCACTTGGGTAATATGGTGGTAGGGTCAGCGGTAGGTTCTGTTTGTTCCTCTCATGGAAGCACTTCGGTTTGCCCCGACTTGTTTGTGGTTGCCGGCACAGGCTTGGTTCGGATCCGAGTTTCTTTTAAGTCCTCAAGGCCGAACTTCCTGACTTGTGCACTCCTCACGAGTTCTTCCAGGGACTTTGGTTCTGAATTCCGCAAGTGCGAGCGAATTCTAGGTAACAGGTGCCTCGTAATTAGTTCTACTGCATTCAGTTTGTATTGCCCGTGATACACTCGGAAAATGAAGGTTTTGTGGCAGATTAATATTTTGGCCTCTTCATCCTGCTTCTGGACCTGGCTGTACAGTTTATCTGTGAGTTGTGCCATGGTGCAACTACCTGCAAAATACTCAGTGAGCTGCTCTGTGAGCTGTTCCCAATTGGAGACAAACTTTCCATATTTCTGCCACTATATTCCTGCTTCTCCCTGCAGTTGGGTCTTTGCCTTGAGTACCCACAGGGCTTGAGGTAAATCTGTTCCCTCAAACTCGGTCAAACAAGCCTGGAGGAACTTTTGTGAGTTATTGTGTGGTTTTCCTGCATACTCAGGTAGCAGTAACTGGTCGAGGACCAGTGGGTGTGTGTCTGCTACCTGCTGTGATGTAATTCTGCATATCGGGCTCTTAAAAATTAGACCGTCTAGGTCTCTTGTCCCATCCTCCCATCCACGACATAGATGTTGGTATGTGCATGTGCATTCGTAGAAGTCTATTCTGTAGACACCTTTACCTTGGCAACTAGAGTAATCACATTAGCAATGTTGGCAATGTCAGTCTCTGGAGTTCAGGCAATGATACTCTAGTCCGTCAGTATCTCTTTCGTAATCCTCCAATCCTAGGCATATGTAATAGAAAACTGCATCACAGTGCACACACAATATGTAGTATTGCTATGTTCCTGGGCATTCTTCTACCATACAGGTCTGCCCTAGGCTCTCATTGGTATTCTATGCTGAGGCCATTCTGGTTGTGTTTGAGGTAACTACAGGGTGTTTAACTCAACTCTCCAAAGTCGGTGTTGCGGTGTAACTGAAGCGGCTCAAAGGGCTTTTCTCAGGGGCTTCCTCATCTTGATTACATTGGGCTTTTAGAGGCTCTTATAGACCCCATTTTGGGCGCTAAGAAAGAAAAAATTTTAGGCCCCACCTAATGGATGTTCTTAGTGTTGGTCGATATCGGAGTCTCTGCCCCCCTCCCAGGTGGCTGGGAAGCAGGCGTCGTCCACTTGACGGGGGTACTTCTGGAAGTGGTACTGTTTGCTTTCGGGAAGTTAACTATGGTCCGCTGGGCATGAGGAGGAACGCTAGTAGGAACTGGCCTGGTTTGAACCTGAGTGGGTGTATAGCTTGACAATTGTTCTAAGCGGCAAACCTCCTTGACTTAGGCTGAGGGCCTGTTAATGGTTACTGGCTTCTTTAGTAGTATGGAAAGCAGTGGCAAAACAGCAAAGGGGACGTGCCACAGTAACTCTTAGTGCAGGTTGCAGCTCCCACTGGTCGTGCTGGCTGATGTATCCCTCTGTTACAGTTATAAAAATCAAACTCACCGTTCAATAGAAATTATGTAATTCAAAGTCAAATATTTCAGGTCCAAACATTTTGAATTATTGAGATTTTACTGTAAAAGTAAAAGAGTAACTGATAAGTTTCTCTATTCTCTTTCCCCTAGAGGTGACATGGTAGTGTGTATAGTAATGTGCACAGGAGTGGGTGGTAGTGAAGGGGAGTGTAATTCTGTCTTTCAGCGAAGGTGGTATTCAAGGGAGAGTTGAACGTGTATGTAAGGACTGCCTCCAAGTATGATGACTGCCGCATGCTGCACCTACCCAATCTAAAACTGAGTGCTAAGTTGAATTGGATCTGTCTGGCTGACCCAAATGATCATCATTCGGTCATGCCCTGCGCCCCCGACAAGCTGCCAGAGTACTCCAGCAACCAGGTGCCTGGAATTTTGTAACTCCTCTCTGCCTCTCTGTTTCCCTCTCCTTGTTCCTCTTCCTTTTTTGGTTTACCTTGCATCCTTTTCCCCCTTCTCCTGTACTCCTCTTCACTGACTCTCCCATATCTATCTGTCAGTGCCTTCTTCCTTGGCTCTCCTCTTTTATCTTCACCCTTTTCATTTCATCATGGTGACATTCTCCATGCACTGTATACTTTTGTACCCCTCACCATCCTATGATTTTTCCATTAATCTCATCACTGTGTCATATTCCTTCAATTGTCTTCCCATCATAACTATCTTCACAATTTTTTCCTGACTATTCCACTTATTTATGCTTCTCAGTCTGTCTTCATTCACGTCATTCATTCTGTCTCACCTTGTTATGTCCTACACTTCCTTCCAACTTCTCCTTTCTCCCCCTCATATTTTTCTTTCCTTTCACCTTTTCCTTTGTTGTTTCCTTTTGACTGAACATCCCTCTGTCCCTGTCTGTCCTCTCATTGCTTTTCCACCTGTTGTTCTTCCTTGTAGAAACCCTTTTCCTAGTATCACACTCCTTTTCTGTGCTTGCTGTAGATAGTAGCTTTGTGTTGCATGTGTTGCAGGAACACGACTCATTCAGGGCCTTCCGCTCACAGCACCTCAATGTTAGCATTGCCCTGGAGACCAAGCTGGTGCCATCACAGGGCACTCCAGACCATGACTACCCTGTTGTGCTGCTTTATGGAAGCACCCTGCGGTAAGTTAACCTACTCCTTGACATGTCACCTAGAGGTTGCTAAGTGGTGTCATTAATAAGTATATACATACAAAAATACATAACAAAAATTCACATTGTATAGAAGTGTAAAAATACACAATTGTTTTATAAACTGTCTACTGTGCAATCTAAGAGTGAGACATTCTATAGGTCCAAGTAGATGGTGCAGTGGTGGCTCATTAACATATGGTTTTCTCCCTGAGATCAATATATACATACCTTAGTGGCACTAGGTTCCTGCTCCTAAGCACGCAGATCCCTGACATTAGGTATTTTTCTTGCCTTCAGCCTTCCATTACAGCTATGCATTGTAAATTTGAATTTACTTTTTGGCTCTTGGTTCCCTGCCCACAGAATGTGTTAATGCCTTAGCAGCTGCTATCTTCTCAGCCTTTGTTCTTCCTGCCATATGGTGGGGCATGAGGCACAGGGTACTGGCTCAGTTTTGTGCAAGCTGGAGTTGGCGGACAATAACGCCTTACACACTGTATGGTTAGGATGAGATTCCAGAGAGCCAGAGTCTCTCTCTGGCACCAGTGCCCGGAGGTACATTCACTTCCCAATGGCCCTGATTTGGTGATGCCCAGCGAAGCATTTCGGTATCACTGGTAGCTGGGCGCTCAGGTGAGCCGGGAAACGTTTCCAACTTGGGGGGCGCACGTTCCCTTAGGGCTGGTAGGATACCTCGCTATGCCCATTCTCTGGAGAGCCCAGAGTAGCAGCAGTATCACTGGTAACCAAGTCTCCTTCGAGCAGGTTTCTTAACAAGGATTGCTCTCAGCCCCTTGGTGCCCAGGAAAGTGGCAGTATCGCTGGTAACTAGACACCCAACCCGAGGTATAGACCATTCACTGTTACTTCACTTCACACTTTTCTGAAGTCGTGATCAAGTTCTAATTCCAGGATGTTCCGCCTTGTGCAATAAAAGTTAAGTGAGTCTATAAAATTACACCATAGGGACAATGCACCGCATTTGTGTGTTCCTAGTGTAATAATAGTTTGTATACTAAGTATTTCTTACTAGGCATTAGCAACACACCTATTTTCTCTCTGGTTTTATTCATATTAATTGTAAACGAAATTTTATAATTTATTGATAAAATACAAATAACATTTCAATGTGACCAAAAAATAAGGTACTTTTATAAACATGAGTATAAAGTGCTTGTGATACATGGCATATAGTGAAACTCCCATCTAACGAGTGCAGATCTAGGGTGTTACAACAACAATCTCGGGAACCGTAGAACAAAAAGAGGAAAAAAGGAAAATGCAAGAAGTCTGAATTAAAGGTTATTTAAAATTATGGTTGTTAGCACGAAGCAATAACATTTGAGAGGTTATAGTGCTACTATCAATTAGTAAGCCACGGCTGTAAATGAAACAAAAAAAAATTGGGGAAAATATGGCCAAAGTGTGCGCCGGTTGAGTTAGGCTGCACACACTACGCATACGCATGTGAATAGAAGTGGTGACTCATCTCCTTTACACATGCCATAGCTTGCCCTGATCTATGTATAGCCTGCTAAATGCTGTGCACATAGTAGGTCAAGTTTCACACCTGCAGTCTTTATGACCCAGCCAGTTTAGTCTGTGCAGTGTTTTGCTTTTGGATACATCTTGNGTTTAGTCTGTGCAGTGTTTTGCTTTTCGATACATCTTGTCATAGTGTTATTTTAACAAGTTTTGGCAATTTTTTTTTTTTTTACTTAGGATTGCGTTTGGAACTGATTGGATTAATTATTGACTACCTTTGTGAATGATTTTATTGGATTACAATTTTATTTACAGTTTTAGTTTTTAGGGGTCAAAGTTCGTATATATGAATTTTGCGACAACAGTGATCTTATGATGTCATTCTTGGGAACTGTGGACACTTGTACAATCGGGGTTCTACTATATTTAGGAAACAACCAAACACGTCATATGGGGTGATTTTTCAAAGGTTTGATTCAAAAAGTGTGAAAAAACCGCAAATAGACTATAGAAAGGTGATCACTGTGTGAATAGTGTAGCCTGAAAAATCTTGGGAATTTTAGGTCATGCCTGAGGGTGAGAGGGCAGTGGATCACTGGGTAGGAACCAGGTGAACAGAACGGTAAAAGCTTGAGGTGTGGTTTGTATGGGTACCTATATTGTAAATAAGCCACATTTAATCCCAGCCGGTGCCCAGGATTCCAGAAGGGCAGGAGTAGAGTGACTGCCAAGAAGGTGTATTTCTCGTGGAGGAAATGGCGGTCGAGGGCAACCCGTGGCAGCAAATCTCTAGGTACCTGGCACGGTCCTGCCAGCAATGTGGCGCAAAATTCTTAGGCTTATACTGAGAGGAGGCATCTCGAGAGAAACACACTAGTGCGCAGAGCACAGCGGAAGATCTCGAAAATGGTGAACTGGGCAGCAAGTTGAGCTGGTAGATCAGTTAGGCACCAAAGCAGGCGTACATGCATCATGGGTTGCCTGCATGCATCAGACCTGTCACTCCCACTCATAGTAACTGAGTGGTTTCAGAAGGCTGATGATGGCATGGCTTAACATGGGAGGAGTGCAGCTGAGGCAGAGGCTCAAAAGGCCTACTAGTAAAAGTAAATTTTAATGGATTTTCACTTTTTTTTTTCTTTTCTTTGTGAGACTGTGCTTAGNAAAAGGCCTACTAGTAAAAGTAAATTTTAATGGATTTTCACTTTTTTTTTTCTTTTCTTTGTGAGACTGTGCTTAAGGTTAGCAGTCCTACTACTCTTATTACCTTTTAAGGTTACAGGCAAGTGACTGTGTTGTAATTAATTTTTGCTGCATAATTTTCCAAATTTTTACATAATTTTTTTTTTGGGGAAACAATTTTTTATTAATTTTTTTTTTAAAATTTGATATTCTAATGGTGACATTTCAAATTTGATATTCTAATGGTGACTTACTGCTGGTCTAAAATGTGTTCCCAGTGTGCATGTACAACTATAACCTCTTTTTCGTTTTGTAACCGAGAAGCCATGTGTATCTTTGTGGGGTATGGTTTTTAGGAAAGACATCTGGCTACAGTGGACTCTCTGTCTACTGTTTTTCAGGCGAGACTCAAAAAATTTTTAAACATCAAGAATTTTAGTATATTAGCATCTGACATGTACATTAATAAAATACGACTTTTAACCTTATCAAACTTCATATCGAGTTCTATGTAATGAGAGCTGTATATATTCTGAGAATAAAGTTCAAATAAGTGCAACTATTTTGAGGGACTGATAATCTTGATAAAATTTCTGCAATCTTAGAAAGAGTTGCAAACGTGTAAGAATTGTTGAGTGCCTTAGCAGAATACTATTACATACCTGCGATTGCTGAGACCTTGTTAACATGACCACTCTGTAGCACAGTGCATTTGACAGGAAAACATGTGCATTGTTAAGAAGTGAGATCTTAAAATTATTTTTATTTAATGATTCATGTACTCCACCAATTACCCTCTTGCCAGGTGTGTAAGGGGAGGANAAAAGGCCTACTAGTAAAAGTAAATTTTAATGGATTTTCACTTTTTTTTTTCTTTTCTTTGTGAGACTGTGCTTAGGTTAGCAGTCCTACTACTCTTATTACCTTTTAAGGTTACAGGCAAGTGACTGTGTTGTAATTAATTTTTGCTGCATAATTTTCCAAATTTTTACATTATTTTTTTTTTGGGGAAACAATTTTTTATTAATTTTTTTTTTTTAATTTGATATTCTAATGGTAACTTACTGCTGGTCTAAAATGTGTTCCCAGTGTGCATGTACAACTATAACCTCTTTTTCGTTTTGTAACTGAGAAGCCGTGTGTATCTTTGTGGGGTATGGTTTTTAGGAAAGACATCTGGCTACAGTGGACTCTCTGTCTACTGTTTTTCAGGCGAGACTCAAAAAATTTTTAAACATCAAGAATTTTAGTATATTAGCATCTGACATGTACATTAATAAAATACGACTTTTAACCTTATCAAACTTCATATCGAGTTCTATGTAATGAGAGCTGTATATATTCTGAGAATAAAGTTCAAATAAGTGCAACTATTTTGAGGGACTGATAATCTTGATAAAATTTCTGCAATCTTAGAAAGAGTTGTAAACGTGTAAGAATTGTTGAGTGCCTTAGCAGAATACTATTACATACCTGTGATTGCTGAGACCTTGTTAACATGACCACTCTGTAGCACAGTGCATTTGACAGGAAAGCATGTGCATTGTTAAGAAGTCAGATCTTAAAATTATTTTTATTTAATGATTCATGTACTCCACCAATTACCCTCTTGCCAGGTGTGTAAGGGGAGGANAGATCTTAAAATTATTTTTATTTAATGATTCATGTACTCCACCAATTACCCTCTTGCCAGGTGTGTAAGGGGAGGAAGCAAGCGCACATGGCTGAGAGAGAGAGGACCCAGTTTTTTTTTTTTTTTTCGCTAAGAAACAGTTTTCCCTTCTCACCAGCATGTAAAGGGAGGAGAAAAGGAGAAAGGTGCAATGCTGATAGAGAGAGACAGAGAGACATATATATATATATGATGCGAGAACGCCACACTGTTTACTATAGTCAGTTCACGACTGGAAGAGACTTTCTTGAAGCCCTGCTAAAGATCTACTTTCAAGCCATTTAGTATCCTTCCGCCAAATGTAAACAAACATTACCATGTGGCAGTCACATGGTAATGTTTACATGCAATGTTTACATTCCACTGTGTGTGTGTACATGTGTTTGTACATGCAGGTACCCATTATAAAAGTCATGTATATATTATTAATGGATATTCCACAAGCGTAAAGTTTTTAATCTTGAGAATTTCACACAGAAGAATATGCGATGCAAGCAAAAAACATTTTATTCTATAAACCCAAAATGTGAGTATTAAAAATTTTATGTTTTG
>NQII01000372.1:1322850-1352850 GCA_002778355.1 Clitarchus hookeri
AACTAACCTAGGATTGTAGGGTTATATAGTAACCAATACCTGCCACCTATTAAACTAACCTAAACTAACACAGGGTAGAGCACATCACATTGTCACACATCATTTGTAAACAAACCCTTGTATGTTTTTGGTATCAATAACTGTAGTTGACCCAGGAACTGAATTATAGNATCCGTGGACAGATGGGAGTGAGTACCACTACCTAATCACCTATTAAACTAACCTAAACTAACACAGGGTAGAGCAAATCACATTGTCACACATCATTTGTAAACAAACCCTTGTATGTTTTTGGTATCAATAACTGTAGTTGACCCAGAAACTGAATTATAGTCCTTTTTAAATTATGCAAATTAGGGTGGCTATGTAGCACTGAAAGTGAAAAATATGACTGATAATTTACAATAACTAAAAGACAATGGCTGTAGAACAGCAGTGTTGGGGAAATGCATTAAAACACAATTGTTTTCTTAAAAGATTATGACTGCGATTTCATTGATTACGATGTCCTCTCGTGTTTAGTGAAGTAATACAGATATGTTTAATATTAGGGGAAGTTCCAGTTATATTAACTGTAATCTATTTAGTGATTTATAACAATGGCAATTAATGCCGCAATGTAACTTCTAAATACAAAACAAGCAGTTTCTTCAGAATCTTAAAATGCACTGTCTCTCCATAACCTATATAAAATTAATTGACTATAACAAACTCACTATAGAGGCAATTTTCCTTACCATTGTCAGTTGTCTTTATAATAAATTTCCACTGTATATATTGGGTTGTTTATGAAGTATTCATCGCAGGGGTACACAAATTCCAACACAAAGTAGTTTTTATTTTTAATTACACATTGTAATACCACCTTTTGGTTAGGTGATTCATACACTTACATTTGAGTCTATATAACCCTACAATCCTAGGTAAGTGCAAAATCCAAAAATCCTAGGTTAGTGTAAAACCCAACAATACTAGGTTAGTTTAAAAATGTAAAATAGTGATTCACCCATCGTGGGGTTAGGTTCTGTTAGGTTAGGTGGGCACATGTTACGAAATTAGTCGGACGTTAATGCCCCTCGTACATTCGTGTTCTGCATCATTAGTAGAGTGGAGTGGATTATTTTAATTTTTACAGAAAAGCCCCTAAACTTAATAATTCCCTAAATAAAACGTTAAAAAGACACGTAGACAACGTTCGACGATGTTATCAAGTTATTAACAAATTTTCTTTATGTTCTTGTAAACACATTTCGTAGGCCAACATAATTGACCTTAGCACACACAACTTGCAAACGCAATGGTTAATACTACATATATTTTAACATACCTTAGAACTGTGGATCTGAAGCGTTTCAACATTTCTGCCGCTCTTTCCGCGACGTTGCAGGGTTTCATTTCCCCTCGCCTAATTAGGGAATACAACGATTCGGTGAGGTTAATGATGTCCTGTTGGCGTTGGTGACTTATCTTTTATTCACCTTGCTAGAACTCATGACTGCACACAAAAACTACCGCAACATACAACTTAAAATACAGTAAATAAAATTTTAAGCAAACCTGAAATAAATTTGAAAAATATTAAACACGTGAGATCACACTACGAGTAATCTCTTACACAGGTATAAAAAACGAAAGGAATCGGCACAACAAGAAATAATAAAAAGCGGATATTAGTAAAAAAAAAAAAAAACCAATAAATTAATTATTATAGGTTAAACAAGATAATCGCACAAATTCTCTGGCACGTGTGTCGACCACATCTCGCCAACAACACAAGGAACGAAGGTTTGTAAACAAATGGCCGCTCTACTTTCACCTTGAGCGTCATCATGTGACTATGCAAGAAACATTGAAATCTAAATACGTTAGCATCACATCATTAATAATTGGCATAATAAGATACAAGTCTTTTCGAAACCCATTTGTAAGCGATAAATTAGCAATTACGTTAAAACTTTGGAACTATTTCCTCTCTTTGTGCTGGCAACCTAACGGCATAACTGTATCCACGCTCGCCGCTGTTTGTAATGTTATATGCATGTAGCTAACGGCTAGGGTGTTTTTTCAAAGGTTTATTTTCAAACGTTTCTTCCATTCGTGAACCGACTGTAGGTAAGCGCTTCCCTTCTTGTCAGGTGTGAAAGGGGAGTGGGGGGACAAGGTCCTGCCTGACTTACCATCTCCAGTAGCTGAACTGGAGAACACCACACCCCAGTGATGTTATACAACTGTGCGCTTAACGTATTTCACACCCATTTATTGGACGTTTGCATAAACAGCCAGCTTAAAAATGGTCTTTGCATGAAATTTTAAGTGACGAGAACTAAAAATAATGTAATTGATGCAATATCTGAGAAACGATAAAAGCTGATAATATTATCATCATTTGTGGTATATATGAAATTTGCTGGGACCACTGAAAATTAACAGTGGATGCCATTTTTTTGTTTACATGTTTTTTATGGTATATAGATAGTCTAGTGCAGGGGTACTCAAACTGTGGCCCACGGACCCATTCTTTGTGGCCCACGCTCGCCGGCTTCAGTAAATACAAGTTACCAAATTCTTCTTTTTAGGGTGTCTGTTACAGAAATAAAAAAGCAATACATAATACGACTTTATTAAAAGTTTAAGTCACTGATGAAANTTTTAGGGTGTCTGTTACAGAAATAAAAAAGCAATACATAATACGACTTTATTAAAAGTTTAAGTCACTGATGAAACTAGACAATATTTTTCATTATTTTATTATAATCCGTCTCCTTTGTGTTGCATGCAATTCTCACAATATCGTTGATGTGTTTATCAGTCAGGCGACTTCTGTACATATTTTTGNCTCCTTTGTGTTGCATGCAATTCTCACAATATCGTTGATGTGTTTATCAGTCAGGCGACTTCTGTACATATTTTTGATGTACTACCTCCGCCCACCTTCAACGTATCGAATGAATAAACAAACGACTTGCAAGTTGATACACAACATTCTGAATTTTAAATGTCATCGAATTACCTACCTACTTTTAGTTCACAAATATTATTATGTCAATCGTCGTAAGTGCGGCCGGCGGCAGTCTTAGTTTTTCTTAATATGTCCCCCTAAAAAAAAGTCTGACCACTGGTCTAGTGTATTGAAATAGGATAACGTTTCAGTAAGTAAGAAGTCCTTTGATTATTTCAAAAGAAACCACTGAAAATGGATTTTGTATTTGCTAAATCTTATGTTTAAAATCTCTATTTTGGTATCAATAAGAGGTCGTACTTATCCTTCCGGGTCATCATTTTATTCTAAAGACATCTTGACGTGCCACTTCTGTGAACCGTAATGATCCTCCACTTCAGCTGCACTCCCTCACATTATACCATGTTGTTGCCAGCCTCCCAAAACATCAGCACAGTTACCTACGCATGAGTTCAAGAGGTTTGCTGCCGCCTGAGTACTGGTATCTCATGCTACATGCGTGCCTGCCTTGGTGGCCTGGTTGTGTTCTACCCCTGGAGCAGCTTACCTACCTGGGGTACTGAACACGTATCCTGCTTGCACAGTGGATCGACAAGCTATCTCTCTTCTATTGCTCTCCATCCCTCATTCGTCTCCAGCCAGATGGGTATAAATAAGGTTAGCACTGGCCCCTTGGGCAGTTCGTTTTCACCTGCCTAGCATATTTACCTGCTCACCTCGCTGTTTAGCATAGATTGCAAGTCTCCTGCAAGTCAGACTGCTGTGCTTTGCGCATCAACCCGTCTCTCTTGAGATACCTCCTTCAATTGTAATGCTAGGGAGTCCGTACCACCTTGCTTACACAACCGTGCTTGGTTTTATTTAATGCTTCATGTATTCCACCAATTACCCTGTTGCCAGGCGTGTAAGTGGAGGAAGCAAGCGCACGTGGCTGAGAGAGAGAGGACTCAGATATATATATATATATATTTTTTTTGCTAAAAAACAGTTTCATCCTCTCACCGGCATGTAAGGGGAGAATAAATGTGCAGTGCAGAGAGAGAGAGAGAGATGGAGACAGAGATGACGTGAGGACACAACACTGGTTACTAGGTAAGCGCATCCCACCACCCCTAAGGATATGCGCACCCCCCAAATTGTAAATGTGACACGACTCAGCTGAGCATCTGGCTGCTAGTGATACTGGGCCGCTTTTCCAGGCATCACTGTGTCTGAGAGTGGGGCTCAATACCATCAGATGGAGGGATGCCCTCCATTGGAGAGTGGACCTAACCTTGGTTACTGGTGCCAGAGAGACATTGCAGTTCTCTGGAAGCCCCACCCTTCCCTTTTACACTCAATTTAGGCCACTCTGTCTACCTACCAGAGCTTGCCTAAGTCTGAGCTATTGCCTTGCCTCATGCCCCTCCGCAGAGCAGGGAGGGCAAAGGCTGAGAAGATAGTTGGTGCTGGGCTTCACAAAATGTTTGATAGGGAGTAAACTGTCAGGAGATGTGTACTCACTTGTGTGTGGAAGCTTTTTGCCAATGGTCCAATAGCACCACCGCCACTTCCACCTGGCAGGTACTGTCACGGATCAGCAGCACCAGCTCAGCAGGGACAACATACCGTTCAGGATACTTTCTCGTACTGAGGCTAGTATCACCCTGGCCACCAACCCCACCTAAGTGCTGCCCAGAGCCCATCAGGTCAGTTCCAGCAACCACTTTCAAGCGCCGGTTGACTTTCTCCCTGGCCATGTGCTATCTGCTAAGTCTGCAAATGCTGCAACTGCTTTAGCCCCGACGCATGCTACTTCTCACCCTGCTGCTGTCTCAGCACCTCCACAGACACTCACACGAGTTTTAGAGTTACCAAGGGAAGGGCTCAGCTGCTAAACAACCAACAACCTTGCGAATGGAGCGGCAGCTTCCTAGCTCTGTTTAAGGGGAGGGGGGGCAGAGAGGCTTGGCATCCCTACCTACCCTGGTAGCATTTCAAACTGAATATTGAATTTTACATATTGTTAATAAAACTGCGGATATTCTCACAATAATTAACTGAAAATGGACTTTACGCTTGCTGAAAACTATGCAGAGCTTGTTTAAACTGAATTTTGTCGTTGACAAGCAATTGTGATGGATGTTCAATTGAGAGTTGGATGGCNTTGTGATGGATGTTCAATTGAGAGTTGGATGGCAGCTACGAGTGTATTCCCTTTCAGCACAGACTACTACTGGCCCCTTGTCACGATTTGATAGTGCGTCACCTTGTAGGTTGGACTGGCAACTAAGGTTGGCTTGGGTTGACTCAGGGATTGTTGGGCTACAGCCACTTTACCCTTCCTTTCTCCTTTCTTGGAGAAGAGCATAGGTAAGAATAGGTTCAGAAGGAATACAGGGATCTTTCCATGGTAACTATGAATTGTAGAATTAATCCTCAATGGAAGATAAGCATCAGGTACACACTTTGTGGTCCTCTGAATCTCTGCACCGTGTGGAAAGTTGCATTGGATCGTACATAGGTGGATGAGTAGGCTCTCTCTAGCCTTATCCTGTCTGTGCAGGATCTCTGTTACTAACACCAGCCCTCAATTGGTGGTGTGTTGGATTTTTGGTTGTTGTAACACTAACTCAGAGTTAACCTGGGTGTTCACCTAGTGATGGCTTCCCGGTAGCATGTTTGACCTTTGTGTCCGGAGGATTCTGGTCCAATAAAGATGGGGGGAACAGCCACAGTACAGTGTGTTAAGTTGCAATGGTAACTCCCTTTCCCCTTTAGATGCAATTGCTTGCTGGAGGAATTGTGTTGTTTCTGTCGAAGTGTAGAACCAGTTCTCCCCTATTCTTCACCGATAAATCCCTTTAGATGATATAGGTTTGTATCTTGGTTTAATTGGAGTCAAGGATAACTGAAAGTCAATGAGTAGGGATATCCTCTATCTAATAAGTAGTCCAAACTCTGGAATAAAGTGCTGCTGGATTTATTCACAATTGTCAGAAGTTCTTCTGTGATAAACTCTACTTGTTATAGTCTACTAAAACCAAGCTCAAATAAAATCCCTTGTGTGTCTGACTTGTGTAGTGAGTGGCCTCAGCCACACTATNTAGTCTACTAAAACCAAGCTCAAATAAAATCCCTTGTGTGTCTGACTTGTGTAGTGAGTGGCCTCAGCCACACTATAATGTATTCACGGTAACTTCAAGATTTTCTGAAGCCCTGCTAAAGATCTACTTTCCAGCCCATTTCGTNTACTACTAATTCTGTCTAGTCTGGCTACCACCTAACCACAAGACTTTCAGCATGTGAATCACAGGTCTAGTCACAATGAGGCAGGCAGCATGATGAGCACCCCCTCCGAACACCTTCGAGCTTACCCTGGCTAACCCTTAGGCTACTCCAATTGGATGACACACATACACAAAAACCTTAAAAGTATAAAGGTAAAATTTGGCTTTAAACGAATTAGTAGTTATTGATGTTTAACCCTGAAGAAAAGCATGAATTCCAATCACAATATTTATTACAAAATAGTAAATGCATTCAAAAATGTTTAATTAGCTTTGCTTTCGCTTGCATATATTGTTTTAAAGTCACGCAAGAACAATCGCGGACAAGTAAACAAATAACTGGCGACATCGGCTAACCTTGTCCAAGTCAACAGAGGGCGAAAGAAATATCCAATCTACTAGTAAAGTACTCCACTCAATCATTACTAGCCAAAATCATAAACAAGGACAGGGCATCCAACTACACGTAATCTAAATACAGTAGCTCAGGATTTGTATTAAGGTGCGAACAAGTGCTGTCGGCTGTGTGGATGGTTACTTAACCTAGTTTGCAGAACAGGCAAGAGCTACACATCGTTACCATCTCTTATGGGTTACAAATTCTCCAATTTAACTTAAAGAAAATAAAACATAAAGTTAGCTAAAGTTAATAAGCCTGAAGGGCTATACAGGTTACTAGAATTTATGGAAGAGAAAAAGAAAAAAAATGACCAGTGTACTTTGGTAAAAAAAAAATATCAAGAGTATTTAATTATCACTCAAAAAGTTACTACAGAATTATCTGTCCATTTACCACCTTCTAGAAAACAGAATAATTGTGCAGTCTTTTCAGAGCGAAAATAAATAAGATTGAAAATGAACAACAGTATTTTAATTTTTATCAAAATTAAGACAAAGGTTCCGGTTTCCTTACTGTAGCTTTAAAAGCAGTAAACCTCAAGTGCGATTTCAGTTAAACTGAGTAAGAATTCCAGTTCCTGAGAAAGAAAAAAATGTTATACTTGTCTATCATATCACTAACAAGTTATGCAGAAATTACTTCAAAAAAGAATAATAAAACTGTAAAACTATAGTAAAGAGTCATTAAATAAAAAAATTAAATTAAAAAAAGAGGTTTTCTTGCCTAACCATGACTACATCTGTAGTCCCTAGATCATGCAGTTACCTTGACTGCATAGTCTCTCTCCTCGCACAACCTTCCTCTCCGCTGTCTCCTGCCTGACTCCCCATTCTTTCCGCTATTCACCTTAAATTACCTCTACCCACTAAAACAAACAATTTTTACTTAACTTTTACATCTTCTTTAACTTCTGTCTCCTCTAAGCCAAACGAAACCTCACAAAATGCTAAGCACTCCTCAGACACATCCATCTCTTACCGCAGCTGTCTTCTGACCTCGCACTTTTTCTCCATACAAAGCACACTTCGACTTATCGCCACTCTACCACTCTTACACCGTGTGATACTCCCAGCAAGCAGAAAATGCTCTCTCTCTGTTTCTCTGTTTCTCTTTCTCCCTTTTTTTTCTCTTTTTCTCTCTTTTGTTTCTCTTTTTCTCTCTTTTTTCCTCTCTTTTTCTCTTTCTCTCTCTTTCTCTCTCTCTTTCTCTCTCTCTCTCTCTCTTTCTCACGGTTGCCACCCCACCCCTACATATACCCCTCCACCACCAACACAACCACTACACCATCATNTCTCTCTCTTTCTCACGGTTGCCACCCCACCCCTACATATACCCCTCCACCACCAACACAACCACTACACCATCATATGCAACACTCCCAAGGTGCCTTCTGGCCACTGGGGAAGGCTAGAGGAGGGAAGAAAATGCCAGCCGTCAACACATCCCTTTCAAAACTGCAAACACAGCGTTTGATTGACCAAAATGCCTGCTGAACTGGCACGCTTTATACAAAGCACTGCAAATTCAGGTCTCAACAAAAAAAAAGTGCCAACAACTACTTCCGCTCTGGTTAACTCCAAGCTATAGTAAACAGAACAGATTANGGTCTCAACAAAAAAAAAGTGCCAACAACTACTTCCGCTCTGGTTAACTCCAAGCTATAGTAAACAGAACAGATTTTTCTCTGAACTATTAGTCTTAAAAAGTTTGATAATATCAAGGGAAAAAAATAAATTCTGTCTAAAATTATAGAGTAAATATAGAAAATAGACTGTAACTGTATTGTTACAGTGACAANGGTCTCAACAAAAAAAAAGTGCCAACAACTACTTCCGCTCTGGTTAACTCCAAGCTATAGTAAACAGAACAGATTATTCTCTGAACTATTAGTCTTAAAAAGTTTGATAATATCAAGGAAAAAAATAAATTCTGTCTAAAATTATAGAGTAAATATAGAAAATAGACTGTAACTGTATTGTTACAGTGACAANGGAAAAAAATAAATTCTGTCTAAAATTATAGAGTAAATATAGAAAATAGACTGTAACTGTATTGTTACAGTGACAAATTATCCTACAATGGCAGTTTGTATCCTCACAAATCAACATATAAACATTACTTGTTTTTACAATTCCAAAATCTAATACGAGGGAATAACATAATTAAGCATCACAAATCAGAGCGGATCTGTCAAAAGAAAAACTTTTATAAATGTATTGAATGCTAAAGCTACTTTACAATGTCCATGGTTTGTTTTCGGCTTCCTTTTTTCCACAAAAGAAAACAGCATTACGCATAAGAGTTCTTCTCTCTTTTTTTGTTCACTTTAACGTTCTTTAGTTAATTGTCCCAATTTTTCATATTGCTACACATCTTGATTTGTTAAATGATAAAATACACTGACTTGTGGGATGGATGAACTGGCAGGTAGGCAGAGTTGAATATCATCGAGGAGATCCGACCCATACATGACGAATGTAGTCCAACAGATTAAGCAAATGGGTGGCCTTTCCATAATGTCCTGCTACTCCACCACCAGTGCAGCCTCGAACCATCCCATGCTGCCATCACCATTTCTACAACATTGATTTGGCAGTATCAACACACAACCTACAAGTTTCGATACACATAGATTATCAAGTTGCTAGAAAGTGGAAGAAAATCTAAATGCCTATGTACCTTGAGTCAAATTAGATATATGTTCACACAAACAACACAGCAACAATTACAATCGCCAATAAGAGGTTAGATCGAGAACATCAGGACTGGAATCAAGGATGGAGGAAGGTATGTTACTCTGATTGAAGTTCAATCTTGAAGTAACCAAAAGAAACACAGACAAGCAGTCCAAACACCTAACACACCATTACAGTTTAGTTCATGCATCACCTCAACACTGGCCTCTGGCTCTCAATCAGCATCTTCTGTTCTTCTGGAGTGGTATCATGAAGAATCTCACCAATGGCATTAGATGACAGTCCAAACATATCACAGGATGACTCTACTGACCCCCAGCATCGACAACTGGTTAGAAAGTACCACCTCCAGCTATTGCCAGTAGTACTGTCCCAGAATCTTCCAGACAGTTTTGGCACTGGCCAGGTCTAAGGGCAGTGGCAATCAATCTTTGGGGGAATCCTTACACTCCATCTAGGCTTGCCGAAGCATAGAATGTCCATGCATTCACTCGGCACCCAAAGCCTAAGTCCAAGCCACCCTGTTTGGTTTCTTGAACTGGCGCTGACAGGAAAGTGACAGTCTCTACCAGATCTCTGTAAANCCATGCATTCACTCGGCACCCAAAGCCTAAGTCCAAGCCACCCTGTTTGGTTTCTTGAACTGGCGCTGACAGGAAAGTGACAGTCTCTACCAGATCTCTGTAAAATACCTTTGTTCTTAACGCTTTGAAAAAATGAGAATTATTAAAGAGAGCCTCTCAGTTGCCAGAGTACTGCACAAAATAAAGAGGATTGAAAGGAGGACAAGGTTGGCCATACCAGTGCCCAATTATCGTAAAAAAATACAACCCCAAAGTTTTATGTTTAGTCCCAAAAACATAAATATTCACCAACAAAGAAAAACATTCAATCAATAGGCAGGTGGTTACTCATATACCTAACCTAACCTAACACAATGGTACCTGAGGTTTCAGCCGTTCTGCAAGCGTGCGAGGCACAGATAATTTATGGATGCGCACGCGATATCAGTTGCAACCGGAGACGCAGCTGCTTTTCACAAGTGAATGTTTACAAAGCGTGCCTGTTATACCTATCAGGGCGCATGCCGCTTCCAACGTTGGGTATCGGGTGTCTTCGAGATATCATTGAAGGAATGTTCTGGTCATTATTACTGCCATAATTTCTATCAGCGTGACTTGGGGTGCATTGAACCTCCCAGATCAAGGCCAGCATAGATAAAAGTGTGATGGGCCCCAGAGCCGGCAGTTTATGAGAGTTGGGAGTTTAGGCGATTGTGCGACGAGCTAGAAGAGCAAAGAGAGGAAAATCTGTGACTGCGAGCATCAGAGCAGTGAAAAGTACGACTAGCAGGCTGGACTATTGGACTGCATGCATGAGTGAAAGACATCACAAATGATGGCAACAGATAGACTGAACGTGTGTTAATGATGAGTGTGAGAATAATTGACTACAACCAAACGGAGACATTAAGAAGGATGTTAATTAGAGTTGAAATAGACATTTNGTGTGATGGGCCCCAGAGCCGGCAGTTTATGAGAGTTGGGAGTTTAGGCGATTGTGCGACGAGCTAGAAGAGCAAGGAGAGGAAAATCTGTGACTGCGAGCATCAGAGCAGTGAAAAGTACGACTAGCAGGCTGCACTGTTGGACTGCATGCATGAGTGAAAGACATCACAAATGATGGCAACAGATAGACTGAACGTGTGTTAATAATGAGTGTGAGAATAATTGACTACAACCAAACGGAGACATTAAGAAGGATGTTAATTAGAGTTGAAATAGACATTTNATGAGTGTGAGAATAATTGACTACAACCAAACGGAGACATTAAGAAGGATGTTAATTAGAGTTGAAATAGACATTTAATATTGCGCTCACTGAGGAATAAAAATGAGTGATAGTAGAGATTGGTAGTTTAATGCTTTAAGTAATAGTTTTACAAATAAATTAAAAATCAAATTTAGTTATATTGTGTTAATTATGACCTCCATCTCTCATGAACTCGGATACGCTGATTAGGCATCTTGTAACACTGGTGTCAGAAGTGGAATGGAGGCAAATATTAGTCAATCAGTTTTAAATTAAGTTGCACAATAGGCAAGTTAATTAACTAACAAATTAATTAATTGTTAAATTTGTAGGCCAAAATATTAAGAATATTTTGTATGACTGACACAGTGAAATGTTAACTAGAAAAATGTCTGCAGAACTGGAGGCACTACAAGCATTAATTGAGAGATTAAGAAGCCAAGTGAGCACAAGTGTAAAAAAGTTGAGAGAAGATGTAAATAATCTTGTTAATAGTGTTAACGAGAATGTAAATAGCCTGATAACTAATGTGAGTGAGAAGATAAGAGAATAGTTACTGTAAATGAGAATGTAGACAGGAAAATGTTGACAAGAAAATAGAAGGATTTAGTGAGATAGTAAACAGGAAAATTGACAGTGTGACTGAAAGAATGGACAGTGTAAATGAAATAGGAAACACTGTAAACGGCAGGATTGACATTGTCAGTGAAAGGATGGAGTGTGTCGAGAATGAAGTGAAACAAGAAGTAATTACTATGAAGAAGAAATTGTAGGAATTTATGCAGCAGCAGAGTTCCACTATCGCCACATTGGCACCCGAAAAAAAGTGAGGAAGCAGTGCAAGCTGTAACTAATGTAGCAACCTCAGATGATAGTCAGCTGCTTTGCATCATTGGTGTCGTGTGGCCAGGAGTGGGGAAGGGAGTTTCAATTAAATTTGCCCCATATGATGGCCAAAATTCTTGGCGGGAGTACCTACACCAATTTGAAATAGTTGCCACCCTAAATGATTGGTCATCTGAACAGCATGCTTACTACCTAAAATTGACTTGGTTGCTTATTATTGGCAAATTCCCTTAAAGGAGGAGAGTATGAAGTATACTGCATTTTCAGTACAAGGAACACCATATTGTTTTACACATCTTCCATTTGTGTTGAATGTCTCGGTAAGTTAATTCAAAATAGGATTAGAACAGGTATTAGGGCCTGAAGTATTAGAATTTGCAACTGTGTGTGTGGATGATATTTTGATTGTTTTTAGGGATTTCAGTGAACATTATTTACACCTACAGATGGTTCTTAAGAAAACATTAAGGTGGTCTGACAGTTAATTTGGATAAGTCAGAATTTTTGAAGGAAGAAATTCATTTTTTTAGGCGATGTTGTAACTCCACAGGGAATAAAGATCGATCTAGATAAAGTGAAGGCTATTTTGAATTACCTAGTGTCTTCAAATAGGAAACAGTTTAAGCATTTGGTAGGATTTTTTTATTTTTTCAGAAGATACATCTTTAGTGAAACTTGTTTACCATTGAGGGAATTGATGCAGAAAGGATAAACTTGGGTTTGGGGAGTAGGTCAACAACAGGCCCTAGAGGAATTGAAACAAAAAGTTGGCATCAGCTGTTCTCTTACATCACCCTAAGTTATACCAGAAATTTTACATTGTGTGTGATGCTTCAATTAATGCAGTAAGAGCAGTACTTTTTCAGTATGTGGATGGTGAACAGAAACTAATCATTTTTGCTAGCAGAATTCTCAACACCGCAGAGTTACATTATACTGTAAAAGAAAAGGAGTTACCATATTTTGGGGTGTATAGGCCACACCAAAAGTTTTTGAAGAAAAATTACGGATAATTAATATTTTTAGTATAGGCCGCACTGAAATTTTGTATTCCCGTAAATATTGCCGGTCCTCATCGTTCTAGTGCGGCAGCAGCAAACTATGGCAATGTCAAACTACGTAATTAGTTTGCAGTTGAGTGTTGCTGTTGCTTGAAAAGGGCAACAACGCAGTATTCCGCCAGACAGAGCAGGGGAGTGGCCTTTGAGCTTGTAGCCCCTCCCACCCCTTTTGCTCGTCGCTTTCACTTATGAGTCTCTTGTTTCCTACCCTTCCCACCCTTGTATAGCTTTCAGTTTGCCGTTTTCAATCAGTTACTGGTATTGTTATGAGAGTTTTGAATCGTGGAGTTGTGCAATAACAAACTTATATTACTAAATACGTGTGTGTTTAAAACCGGAGATGCGAAAGGATAGAGCTATTTAAATGGCAAACTTCAAATTAAAATTTTTGCTGTATACACAAGAACATGGT
The DNA here is from genome assembly GCA_002778355.1 of Clitarchus hookeri. Taxonomy (NCBI): domain Eukaryota; kingdom Metazoa; phylum Arthropoda; class Insecta; order Phasmatodea; family Phasmatidae; genus Clitarchus; species Clitarchus hookeri. The sequence goes on from NQII01000372.1 coordinate 1,336,306, forward strand.
ACCAGATTTACTATGTTTACCCAAGTATGGGTCGTACATTTTATGCACTTTTGTGTGTCTGAAAAGTGGGGTGCAACCCTTATGCAGATTTTTCACTTTTCCCAAATAAAACATATTTATATATGTGAAAGTGGTTGAAAAGAGCAGTTTGAATTGCAGACCATTTGTGCTGTGTGTAGCCTGCCAGCCAGCTGTTGCCGGACAGGCAATGGTGCATGTGTGCGTCTGTCATCTCATCCGGCCAGAGAGAGAGACAATGTTGATAGATAGACCAATTAGAGGGGGAATGAGGCATCCTAAATAATACCAGTAGACCACCCAGCCATCATAGCACTTCCCCTCCTTCACATATTTCCTCCAACCCTCGCCAAGCAGCTGTGTGGTGGAATGGAAGGGAGGGGTGCCAAGAGAGAGGAAGAAAGAAAAGAAAGGTAGCGAGCAAGCTTGCCTTGAGCTGGAAGGCAGAGAGTGATGAGTGCGATGTGGGGGGTGGAGGTGAAAAGGAGGGAAGCGAGCCAGCTGGGCAGTGGCTGGAGATGACACAAAGTGGAACTGTCAAGGACAGGCACACAAAAGTTTGGTGTGACCCGTACACATTTACATACATGAGTGATGACCTATTCATTTGTTGTTATTTTTTTACTTTTCCTTAGAAACTAAGTTAAAACATTCAAGCATACTTTATGTTGACAAATTTTTGCTCATTGTTTAAGGGGGAAAATTTTTTTAATGCCAAAATCACGCAAATAAGCAGCCTTTTTTTTTTTTTTTTTTTTTTGTGCGGCCTATACATACCGAAAACCGAAATACAGTACTTAGTTTGGTGTTCATGACNTTTTTTTTTTTTTTTTTTGTGCGGCCTATACATACCGAAAACCGAAATACAGTACTTAGTTTGGTGTTCATGACATCAACATTTAGAACTTACATTTTCGGCAAACCAACAGAAATTATTGTGCCATTTAGGGTTATGGAAGTTGTTGCATGGAAGGATAACTAGATGGATTTTGGCATTACAGAAATATAATCTAAATATACAATACGTGCCAGGTAAAACACAGGTAGTAGCAAATGCACTGTTCAGGTGCCAGGGTGATGATAAAAATTTGGAGGAGTTTTTTCTCCGGACCTATAAAAAAACAAGTGTCATTATACCAGGAATTGGTAGGACAGTTGAACTAAGAACTAGCTAAAGATATAATATATGCAAAAGTTTTGAGGTAGTGACCGTAGACTTTGGTCTGATGCAAGCTGGACACCAAGGTATAAAATACATGTTAGCAATTTTGGATGTTTTTAATAATTTGTAAAACTGTACCCATTGAGGCAGGCTTCTGCTAATGCTGTTACAAAAAGATTTTCTGATAAATATGTTCTTGAGGTTGGAATGCCCAAAACGGCATTAACAGATTATGGAACACAGTTTAGGAGTAGAAAATGGAGAGTAGCACTTGAAAACCTTTTAGAAATATAGGTAGGATATTCATCTGTGTATCATCCTTCCGCAAACCTCAACGAGAGAGTGATAGTGAGTTGGGGAGGCTGTTTAGAGTTTTCTGCCACAAAAATCATATCTCATGGGTAGGAACGGTACCAGAAATTGAACACCTCTCGAATAACGTGCACCATGACAGCACAGGATATACACCTATAGAGTTAATTAAGTCACAGCAACCAGAATCACAGCTAACTAAACTGATAAAATTCTCACCACAAGTAACTACAGATTATAGTTTCAAAGCGTAAACGATAGGTTAGTTTTGAAGACTGCAAAGAGAAAAAAGAGAAATGATAGGAAAGGCACACCTACAGTATTGAAAAAGGGAGACAANTAGTTTTGAAGACTGCAAAGAGAAAAAAGAGAAATGATAGGAAAGGCACACCTACAGTATTGAAAAAGGGAGACAGAGTATTGCAGAATATGGATCTTATCATCTTCCGAGCGCAAAGAATTTCACTAATTTTTTTTTTGTTGTATGAGAGCTGAGGAAAAAGTAGGTCATTATATGTGCAGGACAAAAGGGGTAAATTATCATTTTTCCCTTCTCAAGCCTTGGGATAGGCAACAGTAAATGTGTTGGTGTAGATTATGGTAGNTAGTTTTGAAGACTGCAAAGAGAAAAAAGAGAAATGATAGGAAAGGCACACCTACAGTATTGAAAAAGGGAGACAAAGTATTGCAGAATATGGATCTTATCATCTTCCGAGCGCAAAGAATTTCACTAATTTTTTTTTTGTTGTATGAGGGCTGAGGAAAAAGTAGGTCATTATATGTGCAGGACAAGAGGGGTAAATTATCATTTTTCCCTTCTCAAGCCTTGGGATAGGCAACAGTAAATGTGTTGGTGTAGATTATGGTAGNAGGGGTAAATTATCATTTTTCCCTTCTCAAGCCTTGGGATAGGCAACAGTAAATGTGTTGGTGTAGATTATGGTAGTTTTGCTTGCACATGCAGATTTGAATAGGAGATTATTATTGGTAGTGAAAGGTTTCAGACTTGCTGGCCTATAAAGGAATTTTCATTTTATAAGAAATTGTTATGATGAAACAAAGAATGATTATTTTTATATGTCTTGAAGAGAAATGTAAAATATATCTATGTCAATGTATTGGTGTATAGCAGAAGTGTTTGAGGAAGAGTAGTAGTGTCAGGGAGAAGTAGAGGTATGGTAAAGAATAACAAGGAGCAAGTAAGCGAAGGGGCAGAGAGTTTGCTTTCTCCAAGCCTCCTGGGTGATTGGGGTGTTTAACCTCTGTAATAAAGGGGTTGGTTTGGGTCGTTCCATGTCCAGCTGTGGAAGCACGGAGAGTGTACTTGTTAACGTTCATCCTTTACCTCCAAGTAATAGTGCCTCCTTTTGGCACGAAGATATCTCCTATCTGAATATTATAGTGCCTGTTCGGCACAAATTTTGACTGTCCCTCTAATCAGAATGTTATAGTGCCTTTTTTTTGGCACAAATGTATCTCTTATCTGAATATTGTTACGCACTCGCTGCTTTGTTCCGCGCGAGCGAGTGGAAATGAAGGACAGAGCAGTTATATGATAACTGCAGCAAATCAATGGAATGTTTTAAATGACAAGTGAGCGATACCCAGGAACCTCGTATCTGTTACAAAAAGCTAGCCGACACGTTAATCCTTTTTGCAATGCGGGCTCTTGACCTTGGTTGTATTGAGTTTCTGTATTTATCTGAAGAATTTTCTAGTGGTTTGCTGCTTTAGTTTCCCTAAGCGTGACTCAGGATGGGTCGAACTTTCCAAGTCACGGTCAGCAGAGTATAAATAGTGTGATGAGCCTCCGGGCCGGGAGTTGTTGAAGGGATGAGTGGCTGAGTTTCAGTAATAGAAGAAGAGCGGCGAGAGAAGTGACCAGAGGAAGGGAAATCTGCAACTGCGAGTATCAAGCAGTGAACAGTGAGGCTGGCAAGCTGGACGGACTAGATGCGCGAGTGAAAGACATTAGAAATGATGGCAACAGACAAACCGTACATGTTTTAATGATGAGTATGAGTTAATTGACTATAACGAAACAGCCACATTGAGAAGGAAGTTAGTTGGAGTTGAAATAGACATANTGATGAGTATGAGTTAATTGACTATAACGAAACAGCCACATTGAGAAGGAAGTTAGTTGGAGTTGAAATAGACATAAAATATTGCACTCACTGAGAAATAAAAATAGTAAGAGTGGAGATAGAAAATTTAATGTTGTAAATAATAGCTGTGTAAAAAAATTAGAATCTAAATGTAGTTTTTTTTTTATTAAGATCTCCATCCCTCCCTAACTCAGATACGCCCCTAAGGCAACATGTAACACTGGTGATAGAAGTGGGATGGAGACAATTATTAATAAATCAATTGGAAATTGGAAATTGAGTTAGGCATTGAAGAAACNTGATGAGTATGAGTTAATTGACTATAACGAAACAGCCACATTGAGAAGGAAGTTAGTTGGAGTTGAAATAGACATGAAATATTGCACTCACTGAGAAATAAAAATAGTAAGAGTGGAGATAGAAAATTTAATGTTGTAAATAATAGCTGTGTAAAAAATTAGAATCTAAATGTAGTTTTTTTTTTATTAAGATCTCCATCCCTCCCTAACTCAGATACGCCCCTAAGGCAACATGTAACACCGGTGATAGAAGTGGGATGGAGACAATTATTAATAAATCAATTGGAAATTGGAAATTGAGTTAGGCATTGAAGAAACAATGAGTTATATTAAATACAAATTAAGATTTTATTTTCAATAACTATTGCAGTGAATGATAACTATAAAAGTGTCTACAGAACTGGATGTACTGTGAGTTTTAATTGAGAGGCTAATTAGCCAAGTGAGCGCAAGTGTAAATAGCTTGAGAGAGAAAGTTAATAATCAAATAGGTAGTGTGAACTGAAATGTAAATAGTCTTAACGATAATGTAAATTGCCAGATAGCTAAATGTGATTTAGTAGATAAGAAAATTGATAATGTAGACAGGATAATTGAGTCTGTTGATGAGACTGTAGACAGGAAAATAGAAAGTATTAACAAGTTAGTGAACACGAGAATGGACAATGTAAATGAAATAGTGAACAGTGTAAACGACAGGATAGACACTATCAGTGGGAGAATGGATAGTGTCGAGAATGAAGCAAAACCAGAAATAAGTGCGATGAAGGAATGGTAGGAATTTATGCAGCAGCGGANTGAAGGAATGGTAGGAATTTATGCAGCAGCGGAATTCTACTATCACATCATCGCATCGGCTCTTTTCACTCCTTCGTCATGTTCAACATTGGTTGCGTCGTTGGTCAAAGGATTAGTCAGCAGTTCTGCAGCATTGGTGTCGCACATCCAGGAGTGGGGAAGGGGGTCTTAATTAAGCCAGCCTCTTACGATGGCCAGACTTCTTGGCAGAAGTACTAACACCAGTTTGAAATAATTGCCACCCTGAATGACTGGTCAGCCGAGCAGCGGGCTTACTATCTTGAGGCTGTAATGAGATGCCCTGCACTCAGCATACTACAATCTCTGCCAGAGTGACATNAGCCGAGAAAAGTGAGGAAGCAGTACAAGTTGTAACCAACGCAGCAACCACAAAGGATTAGTCAGCAGTTCTGCACCATTGGTGTCGCACATCCAGGAGTGGGGAAGGGGGTCTTAATTAAGCCAGCCTCTTACGATGGCCAGACTTCTTGGCAGAAGTACTAACACCAGTTTGAAATAATTGCCACCCTGAATGACTGGTCAGCCGCGCAGCGGGCTTACTATCTTGAGGCTGTAATGAGATGCCCTGCACTCAGCATACTACAATCTCTGCCAGAGTGACATCGACTAGAGTACCCCACACTGGTGTCAGCCTTGGAACTACAGTTTGGCAACAGATACCTGCAACATGCCCACCATGCCGAACTGCGAAGCTCCATCTGTGAACAGGGGAGCCTCCGCATGAACTATGGCAAAACATTTTGCGGCTTTCCCACCTCTCTCTGAAAGGGTGTCCCGAGGAAGCGCGCGACATCATCGCAGTCGGCTTCTTCATGATGCCATCGGTGAAATGGAGTTACAGCAAGCAGTACATCTGGCTGCACCCAACAACATGCAGGACGCCCTGGCCCGAGCACTGGAGATGGAGTCAGCAAGACAGGAAGCTGCACCCTGACGTCAGGTACGGGCAGTGTCTCTGAACAAATATGATGAAGAGAGCATGAAGACACTAAAGGAGTTTCAGGTGGCTGTGAAGGACATTGCTTCCAGGGTTCGTGCTACAGAGCTTCGTCGCCCCTTACCCAGACAGCCTGAATGTAGATCATGTGGACAACTGGGGCACCTGAGAGCCTACTGCCCACAGCAGCAGCAGCAGCAGCAGCAGCAGGAAAATTGGCAGCGAGAGGCAGGTGAGAATACAGCACGGAAAACTTCTAACNTTGGTAACTGCCGTAGGGAAGGCCCCAATGCTCTTACATGTATATTTGGTTAGATAGGATTGGGATGCAATCCTGGGGGAGGGGAGCCTGAATGATGTTCTTTGCCAGATGATCATCGACACTGGGGCGACCATAACAGTAGTAAGACCGGACATCCTCGTCCTTTTCCCCCAATGATCGCCCGACGACAGCATGGAACGAACCTATTTGACTATAGTAACAGGCAAAACCACACCAGTTAGAGGTGAGAGAACGTGATCTTGAAGCTTGCTGACCTTAGCATAAAGCACGATGTTTACATAGCAGAAATAGAGGATGAATTTTTTTGAGGCTTGGTGCATTACATAAGCTGGGGTGTTGTATTGATACTCGACTTGGCATGCTACGGGTAGGCAGTGCAGAGTTGGTGGTGGTGTCAACACGGCATGATTTTTCCTCCTCAATCAGCTGCCCAGTAGCCTGTTGTCAACCCACTGTGCTGCCCGCTTCAAGTAAAGTTTTCCTTACAGGCAGATGCCAAGGAAAATTTGTCTGGCGTATGGTCTTATTGAGCCAGCAGAAAGGGTTATCATCCTGCCAGGTAAAGTTGTTGTAGCAAGGACATTAGACTCTTCTATTTCTGACTGTTTTCCAATTAGAATGATAAATTTGTTGATAGGACCATTCGTTTTGAGGGGTGAAGGGGGGACATGATAGGTGTTTGCGAGTAGGTCACACAGATACTTCCAAATTTTCCAGAGGATTCTATACCAAAACAAATAGACTGTCTTCTACCAGAAGTACTGGATGAACAACTTGTGCGAGCGAGAGAAAATCTCAACGGGCACCTGCATGAGGCTGTCTCTGAATTACTGCAGAGAAATAGGGATGCCTTCTCGTGTGAACCAAATGACCTTGAAAGGACTGATGTGACCTGCCACCACATAGATACAGGAGATGCCAGGTCCATAAAGCAGCCACCAAGATGACTGCCGCTAGCTTCGCATGAGGCAGTTGAGGGAATTCTGAAGGAGTTAGATGAGATAGAACCATCAGTTAGTCCATGGTCATCACTAATTTTACTTGTTAAGGAGAAAGATGGCACTCTGAGGTTTTGTGTAGATTATCGCCAGCTTAATAATGTGACAATGCAAGACTCTTATCCACTTCCAAGTATAGATGACACATGAACAGCCAGCCTAACATGTTCAAAGTGGTTTTCTACTTTGGTCATGAAAAGCGGGTACTGGCAGTGTGACACGGCCCCAGAGGATCAAGAGAAGACTGCATTTTGTGTCCAAGGGAAAGGAACCTGGCAAGTCAAAGTTATGCCATTTGGATTGTGTAATACCCCAGCCACCTTCGAACGCCTGATGGAAGAAGTTCTTTCTTTAGATATGTCAAGTTTACCTAGATGACATTGTTTTGACAGGAAGGACATTTGAAGAACACCTATCACGCTTACATTCTGTAACACAGAAAGTGGCAGCAGCCAACTGGAAATTAGTTCCTAAGAAGTGCCACCTGTTCCAAAATAAAATGAATTTCTTGCAACATGTAGTGTTGGCCCACAGTATTGAAACAGACCCCAAGAAGACCAAAGTAATATTTAATTGGCCAATACCAATTGACAAAACTGTAGTGTAGTGTTTTTTGGGATTATGTGCCTATTACTGTTGATTTATACCTGGGTTTGCCACGATCGCCAAGCCACTAACATGAACTGGTTAAGACAAAAAGGAAATTTCATTGGACCAATGAGTGTGAAGTTGCTTTTAGTAAGCTGAAGGAAATTCTGATATCTCCACCAGTCCTGGGTTTCCTGCAAAGTAAAGGTATGTTCATTTTGTACACATATGCTAGTGACGTAGGCATTGGAGCTGTTTTTATCTCCGNTTCCTGCAAAGTAAAGGTATGTTCATTTTGTACACATATGCTAGTGACGTAGGCATTGGAGCTGTTTTTATCTCCAGTTCAGGATGGGAAGGAAAGACCTTTAGAATACTTCAGTAAGGTATAGCAGAAGTCTGAGAGAAGTTACTGTGTTACACGCAGGGAGTATCTGGCCATGGCGAAGGCAATTTCACACTTCCACCCATACCTTTATGGCAGAAATTTTATTCTAAGAACAGACCACGCTTTGTTATGCTAGCTACTTAATTTCAAGAACCCCGAAGATCAAATAGCCCAGTGGATACAGCATTTTCNGACCACGCTTTGTTATGCTAGCTACTTAATTTCAAGAACCCCGAAGATCAAATAGCCCAGTGGATACAGCATTTTCAAGAATATAACTTTGAAATACAACACAGATCTGGACGCCTTCACAGCAATGCAGATGCACTTTCCAGGAAGGCATGTGAGCTGTTATGTCGTCGTTGTGAACGCCAAGAGGAAAGGAATGGTGAATCGCTGAAGGTACAGAGGGCAAGAATTCAAGGTTGTTCTGTATCTTCTCATGTATCTCCTACATGGAGTGATGAGGGTATTAGTAAATATCAGCTAAATGATGCCTCTTTGCATTCATTACTAGAATATAAAGAAGATGGTTGTCTGCCAAAATGGGAAGATATATCTAGTCTGAGCACAGCAGTCAAAGCATGCTGGGCAAAATGGAATTCCCTTGTACTGAATAATGGCGTACTTTGCATAAACTGGGAAAGTAATGATGAAAAGCACACACACTTACAGTTGGTCCTTGCAGATTGCAGGGTTCCTGAAATCTTAAAAGAATGGCATAATATGGTAGCCAGTGGGCACTTTGGTATTAATAAAGCCCTCGACACAGTTAGACTGAAATTCTATTGGCTTGATTGTTGGGAGGACGTTGAGAAGTGGTGCCGATTGTGCGACACCTGCACCATGAGGAAAGGCCCAAGGACCAGAGGATATAGTCACGTCCAGAAATACAATTTTGGAGCCCCATTCAAGAGGATGGCAGTAGATATTCTGGGTCCCTTGCCTGCCTCAGAGAGAGGTAATCAGTAATCTTCTGGTGGCCCAAGATAACTTTACTTGGTGGTCTGAGGTCATTCCCTTCCCAAACCAAGAAGCACAAGCTGTGGCAGGTGCACTTATAGAGCATATCTTCTCGAGGTTTGGGGTGCCACTAGAACTCCATTTTGATCAAGGAAGAAACTTTGAAGCTGCTGTTTTCCAANTATCTTCTCGAGGTTTGGGGTGCCACTAGAACTCCATTTTGATCAAGGAAGAAACTTTGAAGCTGCTGTTTTCCAGGGGGTAGCAAAGATTTTGGGAATGAAAAAGACTAGGACTACAGCCTTACACCCTCAGTCGGATGGAATGGCTGAGANGGGGTAGCAAAGATTTTGGGAATGAAAAAGACTAGGACTACAGCCTTACACCCTCAGTCGGATGGAATGGCTGAGATGCTTAACCGCACTCTTGAACAGTACTTGTCAATCTCTGTGGCAGACAACCAAAAGGATTGGGATTCAAAGGTGCCATTGTTTCTCCTTGCTTACCACTCAGCAGTTAACTAATCCACAAGGATAACACCATCAAGGATGCTGTTTGGAAGAGAGCTACGCCTTCCTAGTGACCTGCTGTATGGCCGACCGACAGAAGAGGAAGCTGCAGCCCCTGATTAGATAATGCCAGCGAATTACGAAACAGACTGGTTGGCATTCATGATTTTGCTAGAATGGTACGATAGAAGAATGTTGGTTGAGGTATTTCAAGAAGGACAACTGGTGTGGCTGTACAACCCACAGAGGCATAAAGGGTACTGCCCGAAGCTACAGAAATGTTGGGAAGGTACCTACAGGATTCTGAAGAAGATCAATGATGTGGTCTTTCGGATTTGTCGTCGAGGTTCTTGGGTGAAGCCAAAGGTTGTCCACATTGACCAACTGGCACTCTAGGAAGGACCAGATGTAGGAGAGTCTTATGGGGACGAACAGACATGAGGAGGGGGCAGTGTTACAGGCAGCTGTTCTGCGAGCATACAAGGTACGGATAATTTATGGACGTGCATTCGCTATCAGTTGCAACCGGAGACTGCTTTTCACAAAGGAAATCAAGCAAAATATACTGAGTTGCAAAGCCAGGGCAGCAATTATACACATTAATTTAGCAACACTCATACAAAATATTACCCATTTGCAAAACCCAGGGCTGCAAGTACACAATCATATCACATCTACAAAATATTGCAGTAATATTTTTTTCCAGATTCAGATTTAAGATCATGAAAAGAAACTACATAAAGATTATATTCCAGTTATTGCAAGATTATATTCCATTAATTACAAGATTATATTCCAGTTATTACAAGAATCTTATACAAATTGCTTANTTGCAGTAATATTTTTTTCCAGATTCAGATTTAAGATCATGAAAAGAAACTACATAAAGATTATATTCCAGTTATTACAAGAATCTTATACAAATTGCTTAAAAACCAATTGGGGAAACCTAAATATCATGAATATACTAAGTTTGCAACAATAATACTCCCCACTTAACCCATTAAAAAAAAATATTAAAAATGACATGGTCATAAATTGGTAGCATTAAAAAATTTAATTAAAATGCCCCCATTCACTGCTAGCGCTCCCGGGATAGTTCTTGTCCCATGAGACACTCAGTATATTCTAAAACTAGCTGCATTTTTCATAAGCTGGGGAAGCCACCGTGTCAAGATCGACTCACTCTTCTACACACGCACTGAATAAACTCAACAGCTTCAAAAGTAGTATAACAATTCTACTACACACAATTAGCAATGTTCATGATGGCAAGCAGCGACACGAGCCGTTCGTGTGGCACAAGGTGCTGCATAGCGGCGAACACTTCTCGGGCATAGTCCCCATTAGCTGGGGCTCTTTCACCGCTCTCCCTGAGCATAAGTCTTCCGCGCTCTCCGCCACATTCATCTGTCCACACACACTCATTGCCAGCTCAACCCCTCCTCTACTTTGTCACGCACAACAGCCCACCCAGGCAGGGGTGCGACGCACAGCATACCTCAGAATTACCGTGCTTTTCAGCTCTGAGGAAGCTCCCGGAAACATTTGTACAAAGATAGCAATTGACATTACAAACCAAACAATCACACCTGCTTACAGAAAAATTACAACCTTAATTAAGCATTAAAATAAGCAGTATTAACAAGTTATTACCAAATTATATATTTTTTCAAAAACCATAGGACATTCATTGCAAAGAGACAGCTATTAGTCTTTACCAAAGGACCTAGGAAGGCAGTGCAGATCATTGTGCAGTCAAACCACTCATCAAGGTGACAACCTGTCACACCTTCGTGGGGAAAGCTATCTCCCAACGGCTAAGTTCTGATTCTATACAAAGGATCTTGTAAAGAAACGTCTTTGATTGTTAAGGCATATTTATTATATTAAAGCCGCACAAGGTTAGGCGGGCGCCATCTTGTAACGTTTCGCCGCTTACACTGCCGACTGTTTACTTGCCACGGCTTGCTCAAGGTAGAATACACGAGACTCAGTACCATTGGATGTTAGTTAATTATGAAAGAAAGTTCAAGTTCCAAGTTATATATATATTTATTTAACTATTGCAGTTCACAGTTCACAGAAGTCCAATTTGCAGAGTACGAACCTTGCAGATAAACATAAAAGTACAGCAAACAGCGCCACAGTGGTTTAACTGGCCCGAAGAATAAATAATTGCTGCTACCTCCCACACCGGCTGAGAAATGAAATATTAAAGTCTAGTTGCCGATGTGGGGGTTACCGTCCTGCCCGAACGCGGCCTAAACTATCCTTGTATTACGACAACTTTCTCTGACGACTCTGAAGAAGACGACTGCTTCTAACGGCACTCGCCGCAGACTGCTCGAATACGACTGTTACTCGTACAAGACTTCAATAATACTACTGTCTCGAAGGCGCCAGCCAGACGCCTATATGCTGCCTATCGCACCCCCCTCTCCTGTGATAAGGGCCTGGCATCCGGCAGCAGCGTGAGAACTGGCTGTGTCCCACGCTCACCCTGTCATCGATACTGCTGCGCCCGTTACCGATATCGTAACTGCGTCGCAGGAAACTAAAACTGTGCTGTCAACAAAAACGACTTCGCAGTCCACAAAAACTTGTTGACGCACTCACCTCCGGATAACGAACTTCTCGTATAACAAAACGGCGCCGAAGGAACTAATCTAATTAATGTTGACGCTTCAAAAGAAACACGATGTTTGAAATGAAACACTACCGGACTCCTGATAAAAGAACACAGCAAACGTCCGCCCATTAAACTACGAAAGTACACGTCTGCTCGATAATCAAACGCGGGAACCTGCCACCACGGCTTAAAACTGTAACCCGTTAAAATTATTATGAAACTTTCCCGAGCTTCGTATACACGAAAGAATTCTACACCCAAGTCCCGAAAATTTAAGTATATTGCGTCATTACAATCTCTCACTGGTGTGCCACGCTTCCATTCTTCCCTCTTCCTATCATGACAACCGTGAAAGTGAAACTTTTTCTCTCTCTTTCTCTTTGTGCATGTATGCATGCATGGGAGCCATGAAGAGGCAGGAGTGTTGCATATCTAGGAAGTGAGTGGTAGTCTGAGGGTGGTGAAAGAGCGATTACAGTGATTTGAAGTGAAGTTCATAGTCTGTATTCCACACAAGTGACTGGCAAGGGTGCATGGAAAAAAAAAATAAAAACATGAAAACAGTTTTTAATAAATGACAATAGCAACCTGCTTCAACCTTGACATCTGCCCTTGAGGCTAGGCCGTACTCCTCCTGTAAGGGCATAAGGAAGGCAGTGATCACTGAATAGGGGCACGCTCATTTGGCCTTAAGTAGAGGGGCTAGTCAAACCTGTTGGACAGCTTGTACGAGATCTAGCCCAGCAGGCCATACACCGAACCAGTCATCAAGGAATCTGCTCTACCAGAGGGCCTGTTTGGGCCATTAATCTAATCCCAAGGGGTAAGTGATCACCCCTTCTCAATTCGGTTGAAAGTGACAGAGGGACATCATCATCCAGACACTGCCAACACCCCAGCAGCCACCAACAGTAAACCCACCTCTCCTGTGGTAATACCGGTGACACCTCCTACCTCTTCCCTGTTGCAGAGGACGACGGTGACCCTCGTGAGACATGGCGTGAAATATATCTTTTTAAACCGGAGGACCCCGGTGGTTTGTCGCCCGTAACGCTTCGGCTACATCCGACTGTGCACCAACCCATAAACCTACCCTACCCTGCTTAACTGCCTTCAAGATAAGCATAACCTGATGCATAAACAGCTACAGAGCCAGACGCACACACATCCAATAATTTATTGCAACCACATGGGATTTATAGCCAACTATATGAGAACAAGTGCTGAAAACATACAGCGTCAAAATCGCTCTTATACATGAAACCGAATAAAGTGGGGCCAATGTCTCGCTGTTAAAAGTTACAAAAAAAAAACACTAATAGGAAATTTGCAAAGTCATGGCCAGAACTCTTAATTCTTGTTCATAATAAAATTCAACTCAATATAAAGTAAGACCCAAAATCTGATCACATTGAAACCACCACAATTAATATAAATACAAATTCTGGTCATATAACATTGATCTCAGAGTACATATCACTAAACAAAAATGTTAAGTCTTTTATTTAGATAAATTAATAGCACAGCCTTACCTCTTTATAATTGTGGGCAATTTAAACACTAAGCCTACTTATTGGCATAGCAGAATAAACAACGCTACCGTTCATCATCACTGGGATGCTAATCCCTCTGCAAGGGGGAAGTACAAGCCCATGTAGGGCTCTTATCCTGCCATTGGTTGATCATTATTCAAGCCCAGGTTAGGGATGGCTAGCCCATCCCGCCTGGCTGTCATTCAGATCCATCAACTGCGGCAGCACCTGCAGGACGTTTGTTAAAAAACCCCTGGGTAGTGCCAGGGGACCTAGTACCATTTACTGTTGTTCCTTTCCCGCCCTGCCTGGAAGAGGAATTGAATCCCTAAATCTTGGAATTTAGAAATGCAGGACTTTTGTGTGAACTGTCACGAGACCCAGAGATGAGGCAGAATAAACAACACTCATGGCATCACCTTCCTAAATCATTCATAGTTCAACGATTATATAATTCAAGCTCCAAATATCCCCACTCCCCTACTTACCACAGACACAACCTAAATATGCTTGACATTGTAATTACAAACCTGCAAAATGAAATACAGGAGTGTCTCTCATTTTGACCCCATTCATTGCAATTGTCTTTCTGTAATGACTATTTTGAGGAACCATACAAGATTTGGGTGAAAAAAGTTAAAAATTTGAGGGAAATGGGCAGGAAAATAAATTTGCTGCACTTTTTTGGTTGTTGCACTTTGTTACAAATGATCTTTTCAAGCCATTCAGATGTGAAAGTTGCTAAGGGCATAGCTCAATAATGAGTCATGATTGGGTAGAGCACAGCAGTATAAGATGAGGTTTATTAACATAAAGATTATAACATATATATTTATGTGACTATTGATCGGGGGAGTTTTAAATTGAATACCAAGATGCTATTATTATCACGCCATTATTATTACAGTCTAATTGGAAGGTCGTCACCTAGTTCATGTTGCCGGAGGCTGATTCTACGAGACGATTAACGACGGCCGGACACACCCATCTTCAGTGGTCTTCTCTCTGGTCAGGTCGACGACAAAATGACGCTGCTCCCGGTGTTACGTTGGCCTATATCGGTTGCGTTGTTTAATATTCTCGGCCTCGTTTACTGGCCTGTGGAGGGGATTTCGGCAACTGTCTTCCCAAGGTGTTGTTGCAATCATGCTCATGTCCTGGTTTAATGTTTGAAGGTGTGATCAGGCAGGCCATTCAGCTAAGGCCTGATCACTTCATAACAACATGGCATTTCTCTTGGTGAGCACTGTACTGGATGTAGGGCATATCAAAAAACAGCTACGACTCCCCTAGGTAGCCAGGGCTACTCAATACCATTNCTGATCACTTCATAACAACATGGCATTTCTCTTGGTGAGCACTGTACTGGATGTAGGGCATATCAAAAAACAGCTATGACTCCCCTAGGTAGCCAGGGCTACTCAATACCATTTGACTCCACCCACCCTCCACCTCTCAGGCAGCTAAATGTTTTTGTGCAATGATACTAGTGACTACTGTCACATGTTTGTCTTGCCATTGTGTTCTCTGCAGATACCCTTCTTTAGTATAATTTTAATCACCTGATGTCTGTTTATTAGTATTTTTAATATTTTGTTGAAACATTATCTAGAATTTTTGCAAAAAAGCCATAAAAAATTTGTTTCCAATGTTATAGTTTTTGTAATTGTTCAGCGACAAGGGAGGCTGCATATAACTTTTTGTGGTATCACTTTAATTGTTACCTCTGTTTATTAAAATAAATGAAGGTTTAGTTGAAATATCCTATGGTTTTTCTGCAAGAGGCCATCAAAAATTGAATTTTATTTCACCGAAAAGTACAGCTTCTGCAATCTTACAAGTTTTTGTAATTGTTTGTTGACAAGGGAGGTCGCACTTACCATTATATTAACGGGCTGTCGTGGGCTCAGGAGCAAGTAACAGGTTGTTGGAATTTACGGTGCCAGGTTTCACAATGGTTAGTTTAGTGAAATTTAAGATTACAAGAGTGCCAGCTCAGTTGAGCAGTGAGACTCTTCTCTAGGATTGGGCCGCTCGCCTGCATGGCTGCTTCTGGACTCATCCTGTGCCGGCGATGACTTAATATTGTTGTAAGGTTAATCATGTACGCCTGCCTAATGAGGATATAGGCCTCCTTATATGCCGCTAATTTCTGGGTGAGATTGTTACAGCCATCTCACATGCCGATAGAACTTACGTGCCCAACAATCATGGCACTTATGGGGTGTGGTAGTTGAGTGGGTAGATTAAAAATTACGTCGCAGTGAAGCGGCCGGCAGTGAAATAAAATGCCATTGTAGAAAAGGTTCTTTACTCACCGCAGTAACCCTCCTGGTAGGCACTTACAAATTGCTCAATGACTACGGCTCATTGGCAACCTATGCGGTACAAAATGGTGTGCAGCTGATAAAACAAATTACATGGTTAATATGATCCTGGTGCTTTTTAGCTGGCAGGACTTGGGGTGGTGCCGCCTCTGGGTGAAAAAAAATGAAGTTACGGTTCCATTACTAAAGATGACTATTGTAGCTAAATGGCTGATACGGCAAACGATGTAGGCCCAGAGGCACACGACGCATGACCATCCCCAGCAAGCGGTAGAAACCAACTGAATAAAATGGTGGAGCCCCGCCAAGAGCTCATCCCAAAAGTGCACGAGAGACACAAGAAAATACAAAACACTAATAACAAAAGGAACAATTACACTTTCATATCATAACCCATAATAACACATCATCTGAACACTTTCTAATTGATTTATATAAACAATTTACAGAAAAAAGAAAAATGCAGTGGCATTGCATTTATTGTGCAATGTATTTCGGAAAGGCTTTGGAGCTCTCTCTCCCAGTCCGTTGCTTGATCCACTTAGTTTAGAACATAACTAACACTGAATAAAAGATATTATTAAAATAATTTACACCCTCAAATTTGTATGCTGTAGGGTGGCATTGGGTGACTCGAGCCGGGCGAGACCACTTTCACCCTAGGAGGAGC